>PVIJ01006958.1:0-86922 GCA_004024925.1 Scalopus aquaticus | reverse complement strand
TCCACTGCATTTTCTTTGCTCCTTTGTCAAAGATTAGTTGTTCATAGATATGTGGCTTTAATTCTGGGTATTCTATTCGGTTCCATTGGTCTTTCTGCCTGTTTTTGTTCCAGTACCATGCTGTCTTAATTATTATGGCTCTGTAGTATAATTTGAAATCAGGGAGTGAAATTCCTCCGTTTTCTTTCTTTTTAGTTAGGAGGGCTTTAGCTATGCGAGGTTTTTTTGTGGTTCCATATGAATTTCATCAGTAGTCGATCTATTTCCTTGAAGAATGTCGTTGAGATTTTTATTGGGATAGCATTAAATCTGTAAATTGCTTTTGGTAGGATTGCCATTTTGATAATGTTAACTCTTCCAATCCATGAACAAGGGATGTCTTTCCATCTTCTTGTGTCTTCTATTTCTTTCAACAGAGTTTTGTAGTTTTCTTTGTATAAGTCCTTCATGTCTTTTGTTAGATTTATTCCCAGATATTTGATTTTTTTGGTTTCAATTTTGAAGGGGATGGATTTCTTAATTTCTTCTTCTTCAGATTGGGTGTTTGCATAGAGGAATGCTACTGACTTTTGTGCGTTGATTTTGTATCCTGCTACTTTACTGAACTCGTCTATTATTTTGAGTAGTTTTCCTATGGAGTTTTTAGGGTTTTGTATATATATTATCATATCATCTGCAAATAGAGACAGTTTAATTTCTTCCTTTCCTATTTGGATCCCTTGAATGTCTTTCTCTTGTCTAATTGCTCTGGCTAGGACTTCCAGTAATATATTGAAAAGTAATGGTGAGAGTGGACATCCTTGCCTTGTGCCTGATGTTAGGGGAAAGGCCTTCAGCTCAAAGAAACATAATTTTAAAGTGTCTTCCTATACATATGCCCCCTCCCCAAAATTTTTTGAAAAAACTCAATAATATTAGGAATATAAACATTATTATTAATAACATAAACAATTCTGCCTTTCTGAAGAGCAGCGTACTAATACACAATAAGTGCCATAAAAACCATTCAATGCCCTCTGACTCATTAGCACCATTTTTGAGAGTACGTGCATCTAAAAAAAATTCAGTCAAGAAAATAAGCAATTTGTAAAGCAATGTTTATAGAAGCATTCTATTTTGTAACAAAAGAACTAAAAACAATTCAAATTCGAATTAAGAGGGAACAGTGTATTCAGATATCTGGAAAGTGTAGGAAATCAAACTCTATGTCCAAAGTTAGCAAATATTATTCTGTGGAGCCAACTTTAAAAATTTTCTAGTTCCCTGGGTACAATTTATCTGCCTAAGGAGAACCTACCTCCAAAATATGTATGAATCTTAAATGGAAAGGGAAATTTTTAGATGGCAAAACAATAAAATTTTAGTAAAAATAATCTAAATGCTAGCTACCAAACACACACACAGAGGAACAGTTTTTCTATTCTGGGCTACATGCTTCAAAAGACAGAGACATGCTTTTACCACAATACTAGGCATTGGAGGGTCTTTTGAACCTCTTTGGAAGGGAATTTAAGTCTTTCTGAAAATAATTTACATAGAAAATATCTAGTAAAATGGGTTGATGGGGAAACAGTCAAATCTCAAACTAACATAAACTATCTAATCAGGAACTATAACCTTAAAACAAGAAAAGGCAACCAATTTTAGAAAATGCTTATTTTATAAAGAGCTAAAATTATGTATGTTATTAAATAAGAGTTAATTAAAGTGGCATGACACAGAAAATAGAAAAGGTTTTGTGACTAAGTCAGATGAATATTAAGTTGAGGTTTCCCTAAGATTAGGATGATGACCCCATTGTGCAAATCACTTTTTCAAAGCCTACTGCATGACTAATTACTAATTAAAAGACAACATCACTGATGAATGTTGTTAGGGTTTGTTTTTTTTTTTTTTTGCCAACTTACTAAATATATTTTAAGGCAAAATGAGATTTTCTCACAATGATAAAATGAAGCCACTATTTCTTATATGCCTAAAGATGTAGTGCTTAGATATATTCATAAAATCTATGCTAACATACCTTTGCTGAAATGGCTAATGTGCAGGCAATTCCCAGTTCCCCGCCTCCAACCACAGTAATTTTATTGATCATTTTATTCTCATGATTTGCCCAGTTCTTTGAATTTATATCTGAGACACCTACAAAGAAAAGAAAACTATCATGAAAATTTCAAAATATCAAGAACATTTTTAGCATCTTCAATAAAAAACCACTAAGCTTCAATAACTTTGACAGAAAACATGGTGCTAGTCCATAATAGGCTCTCAAAAAATACTTGCTGAACACATGAAAGTGACAGGAATCTCATACTAGCCTACTAAATAGAGGCTATCTTTTAAAAAGCATCTTTCTAAATATTTAAAAATATTGTATATAAAGCTAAAAAATAGGATTGCCATAATTCTGAAAAGTATTCTCATTCTTACTGCTCTGGTATACAATGCAAAAAAAATGCTTAACACTTTTCTAAATTTTGCAAGCATGGGTATTTTGTTTCATTCTCAATGAAACATTGAGAATCATACGTATTCTGGTCTAACATATTGAATGAGGCAAAAAAACCCACATAAACATATAGTAAAAAAGGTTTGGGATCCTAACTATACTACCAAGTGGTTGTGAACAAAAGACCAGTTAGTTTTTCAGTCAGTATAATAGTATTACTTTACATCCTAAGAAACCATATTAATTGCAACTACATGTTTCCAACTATAATAAATATATAGGAATTTTTGACTTCACACATGCAAGTACTTACAGAAATCAAAAAGCAGAAAGAAGCAACCTGATGAATGAAAATACAAACCTTCAGTGATTTTTGCAATGTAGGCGAGCAAGTCTACCTGCCGTGCCTCATCAGATGATGACAGAGAATACAGGGGAAGTTCCTCTTGAAACTTGGCAATCATTTCTTTAATTAGTCCAACAATGACAGATTTAGGCTGCAAAATACATATAAAGGGGAAGTTATGCAAAAATATTGCTCAAGAATACAAATAAGTTAAAATTCACCCATGTTGATGTATATGACTCATTTTTTTTGTTTTAGAACTCCTCACATTATGAGGTTTTGTATTCTGCATTTTACATCTACCACTTTACTGAGCATTTCTCCATATTAAAAAATATCAAAGTGTCCATACTTTTTAACAAGGGTGAATTTTAAAGACTTAAATCTTAGTTAAAGTACATAACACAAGATTACATACAGTATGAACCAAAGTACATAAAGGTCAAAAACAGGCAAAACTACACATACATACATAAATAAGAATAATTAGCAGGGAAACGCTAGGAAACAAAGCCCAGTACCTAGCTAGTCCCTTTTCATGTGCTTTATAAAGCAGTGAACAACTGAAAAGACAGGGAGAAAACCATAGCTGGCTTTCAGACCTGGAGAGAGCAGCTTCATCATTCAAGCTGCTCCCATCAGGATTCTCTGACTTGTGTGACCTCAGAGCGTTCAATTTCAAATCATTGTTAAAGACCATATGAAAAATATCACTGAAAGAAAATTCAGTAACTTATTTGTACTCTGGGGGTCAAAGATCAATATTCAGAAAAATAATTTTTCAAAAAAAATCCAAACGGCTCTTACGTGGCTCCAGTTTTGAAGATAGGGCAAGTATATTCTGCCTTGAGCATCCACGTGTTTTCCAACTGAGATGCCCATATTTGCAGTTGGCTTTAAGAAGCAAATGGGGGGAGCAAAAGGGTGAGAATCCAAAATCCAGAAACGAATTGGTATGTTATATGTATTACCTATTGAGACAAAATAGACACATTTTCAAACAATAATGGAATAAACATTTTAATGTTATAGGTCAGTGACAAGTTAAGACACATACAATCCAGTCAAGCTCATACATGAAGATTTTATGTAAATCAATGCTTATTTTGACCATTTCATCCATATTCACATTGGAAATAGGTTCTCAAGAAAGCACCAGCTTAACACTTAAGGAAATTTAACTAATAGCCAGTTCATTCAATTTAATTAATAAATATTTATAGAACCTACTACGTGAGGAGTATGGGATACAACATTTTCTCTGTGTAATATGTGTTCCATCCAAACAGAGTTACTGCACCTTTCTTGAAAGGTAGTGGATACTTCTATTTGCATACTTATTCTGTACTAAAGTTATTTGCTTGAAGGTCTGTTTCTCCTTTTATACTGTAAACTTCTAGAGGAATATATATTATTCATTTCATATCCCCTGTATCTTTTCTTATTAAGGAAATCCTCCTTCCACTGAAAGCTACTTTTAAATCTTACTTTTTCCTCCCCTAAGCACATAATACTCAGCCCTGTCTGTACAACAGAAACTTAAGGAATTCTGTTGAACAAACATCCAGGCCACACCCTCGAAACTTTTGATTCGATGGGATGGGGGTTGCACAACATTAAAACAACAACAACTTCCTGTGTAATTCTAATGTGCAACCAGGATTGAAAATCAGTACATCACAGAGATAGCTCTAATCATGGCGGGGGGGGGGGGGTCTACTGATATTAGATCAGCAGTACTCAGAAGCAAACTTCTCTTCTGCTTTTGCCTCAGTATTTATAATATGGCCACAGTCACATCTGTTGGCCTACAGATAACTCCACGATTATAGTCATGTAATAACAGCACCACAAAGTGACTGATAGGTATCAAAATATACCATTACATCCCTCTAGAAGTTACTCTGTCTAGTGTTACATACTCCAGACCAGAGTTTTCAAATATTGATGACAATAAATGGATTATGGAGTTGATTTAGTAGACTACAAATATTTTAAAATGGAATTTAATCGAAAATACCATGTTGACAGTGGTATGGTATTCAGTTACATACATACACATATAGATGCTAGCTATCTATATAAAAGTGTTTCTGACTGTGGGTCACTGTAAAAAATTACAATGCCACTTTCTAGGCCGTGTAAGTTTTTGTTGTTGTTTACTAAGAGTTGGAGCGGAAGCCCAAATCCCAGGAGTTTCTTTCTGTGTTAAACACCACACATCAAAGAAGAGTAAAGAAATGTATTAAAGGTATCCTCTTGGTTGATCAAGGATCTGCTGCCTCCATCCATGCCCCTGCCAAGCAGCATTCATACACTTTACTAGCCCATGGCTGGCAGAGCACCTGGTGAGCTAGATCTCCATCCATCGTGTAAGATTTCATTAGTAGGGTCCGACAATCTCTTCTTCCCTCCTTCTTTCTCATTCTTTTCTGTCAGCAAATGCCTTGCTTTCTACCCTGCACATGTAGCTTCTTCATTTCTGAAGAGTCAAAACTTTTGTTAGAGTCCTCTGTTAGTCTAACCTTTATCAGACTTAAAATAATTTTAGCATAATAATGTAAGTTAGATAGAAATAAAATTTAGATGGGTATCATGATACACACCTCTCTAAATAATGGGCGGATGAAGAAAAAGTGTCATCACAACCTTGACACAATCTTGGAGGAATAATAAATTATCCAGAAAATTTCTGCAAATAGGGAAATAACAACAGAAAATTCACCTGGGGAACAGGACATTGGTGAGAGGTTAGATACAACTTAACCTCATCGCTTCTCAAATGCTTAAATTTTTTTAGCATGAGTATGTGTTATTATTTTACTAACAAAACAAATTAAGAGAAAGTTAATATAATAATAAGAGACAACATTCATTTACTGAGTACTTACTATGTGCCAGGCACTATGCCAAGAGTTTTACATTTAGTAATTCATTTAATCCTTGCAATTCTATGAATAAGTTTCTATAACTGGGCCAATTAGAGATGAGGAAGATAATATATTCTAACCTCTGATGAGCAAAAAAATAACCACTGTGCATCACACTGAGTTGAAATAATTCGCATTAACACTTTGTGGTCTGCTCACCTATTAGTACGTGTTTTTTGTCTCCAGTATCAAGTGGCCGCTCACATATTAGTACATGTTCATCTAGTCTCCGGTTTTTCACGCCACGGTGGATTTATTTGGAATTATTAGGAGCTATTTCTTTGATCGTACGCAGTCTAGAAGCTTTACACATTGCTTTGGTGAAAGTGTAAGGTGTTTGGGCCTCCCTGGTGGCGCAGCGGTTAGGCGCTGTGCTGTGGAGCTGTCGGCAGCGGCGACACGGGTTCGATGCCTGGCCGGGGAGAATCCCACATGGTGCGACAGACCTCTCCTGCCTCGCCCGCTGCTCCCCTCAGCAGTGTATTTCTGATCTGCCTGTTCTGCTCCCCACTCTGTCTCTGGTGAACCCTCTCGCCGCCCCATCCTCTGGCTGTACCCCAGCTTGTATGTATAAATAAATAAATCTTTAAAAAAAAAAAAAGAAAAAAGAAAAAGAAAGTGTAAGGTGTTTTATGAGAGATATTACAGTTTTTTTAATATCCAGTAGTTCAGGAGTTGTGTGTGTTTTATTGAACGCTTATACCATTCATGTGGTGGCACAGAAAATGGCCGGCCCCAAGGGTTGGTAAATTTAAAGGGCACCAGCACACAAAGTGTTAAAAGCAAAAGAAAAAGTGTACTGCAAAACAAAAGATAATGCAGGCACCAACACTACCGTGGAGGATCCACGTAAGACCCAAAAACATAGCTCCATGGCTCTAGGAGAGGCAGAGGGTCAATGAAGGGCATCTTCCCAGTGGTGTTAAGATAACCTTTGTGCCCTCCTGCTATCTCCCCACACTGTGCCAGAAACTAAGCTAAGCAGTGATTCCTTTAAATTCATAAACCCTGGGGGGAGGGAAGGAAAAGGGCACAAAATGGAATAGAACACAAGGGACCATGGAGATGGATCACGGGTGAATTGGTGGTGGGCTACCCAAGGGGAATACAAAATGTAAAAGACATAAATAACAATAAAAATATATATTAAAAAAATAAAATAAATAAATAAATTCATAAACCCGGGGCCTCCCTGGTGGTACAAGAGGTTAGTCTCAGCACTGTGAAGCTATGACCAGACACTACAGCTGGAGTTTGATCCCCCCAGGGAGCTGACCCACATGGCGCAGCAGACCTCTCCTGTCTCGCCCGCTGCTCCCCTCAGCAGTGTATTTTAGTCAATCCACCTGTTCTGCTCCCCACTCTGTCTCTGGTAAGTCCTTTCACCCCCCTCCCACACCTCTGGCCTTCACCGCAGGTCTTGTATGCATAAATAAATAAATCTTTAAAAAAAAATTCACAAACCGCTCTGTTAATATGCACGTACCCTTGAAATCATTGGGATGGATAGGAATTATGAAATCAATCAATTGATCTATTGTTAGATGGGAAAGAATTCTCTTTTTCTCTTTTTCTAGAGGGTAACAAAACACTGATGTACCGGAGGACAAGGTGGGAACCCTGTAGTTTATGGAAAGCAGAGGTAACTCTCTACAGTACAGGCCTACATCTGTCTTGCTTCCATTTCCACCTCAGCACCTAGCAGAGAAGTGGGCACATAATGGACACTCAATAAAAAAATATTTGTCCAGATGAACTGAATTTGTTGATATTAATCTATTTTTTCCTTGACTGGGAGAGCATTCTCCTATATCCAATCAGGTTCTGATTAGGTCACATGTATATGAAACACTCCAAAAAAGTTATGGCATTAAAAAGTAAGTTGGGAGGCCTCCCTGGTGGCGCAGCGGTTAAGTGCTGCGCTGTGGAGCTGTCGGCAGCAGCGATGCGAGTTCGACCCATGGCCAGGGAGAATCCCACATGGTGTGGTAGACCTCTCCTGCCTCGCCCGCTGCTCCCCTCAGCAGTGTATTTCTGATCTGCCTGTTCTGCTCCCCACTCTGTCTCTGGTGAACCCTCTCACCGCTCCACACCTCTGGCCTGTACCCCAGCTGTATGTATAAATAAATAAATCTTAAAAAAAAAAAAAAAGTAAGTTGGGCCTCATTGGTGGTGCAGGGGTTAAAGTCTCAGGACTGTGAAGCTATCACTAGCCACTACAGGAATTGCAGGAGTTCCATCCTGGCCAGGGAGCTGACCCACATGGCACGGCAGATCTCTATCTTGCCCGCTGCTCCCTCAGCAGTGTATTTCAGTATATCAGCCTGTTCTGCTCCCTACTCTGTCTCTGGTGATTGCTCTTAGCCCCTGCACTTCTGGCCTATACCCCTATTCTTACATGCTTAAATAAATAAAAATAAATCTTAAATAAAAAAGTGTACTTATTAAACGGCTCTTTTAGAAAATCCCCCTTTTTTCAATTTCCCGGATACACTTACCCTGATACATCACAGGAATAGTGCCAGTGAAATTCAGTAGATCTTTCTGGGAACTATCTTTAAAAACTGGAAGAAAAAAGCCCCAAGATGTGTAATCAGAAGTAGGAAGAACTTTATATTAGAATGCATGTATGCGCATGAACAGATACAGAAACACAGATAATCTCAAAATATCATTATTTCTTCTTATAGACGCAATTAAGATAAGGGTCTTGAGATGGGGGAATTACCCTGTATTATCGGAGTGGGCTAATCTAACCACACTGGTCCTTAAAAGCAAGCGTTCCTTTCTAGCTGTGGAAGATTTGACTACAGAGAAGTGGTCTGAGAGATGCAACATTGCTGACTTTGAAGATGGAAGGAGGAGACTACCAATTAAAGAATATGAGTGACCTTTAAAAACTGAAAAAGGCAAGGAAACAGTTTTTCTCCCAGGGCTTCCCAAAAGAACTAAAACTTGACAACACCTTGATTTTAGCCCAAACCTCTAATCTGCAGGACTGTGTTGGACTTCCAGCCTATAAAACAGTAAGATGGTAAATTTGTCTGGCTTTAAGCCACTAAGTCTGGGCTAATTCATAATGGTGACAACAGAAAATCAATACAGAATAAACTGTATCAACTTAAATTTCCTCAGAAAATACAGATCATAAGTGTAACTCAAAATTAGGATAAAAGAGAAATAAGAACTTATAATTGCGTAGTTCTCTAGGAACAAATAATAGTTTAAATAATATAGCAAAAATTAGATATGATTCTTACCATAGGTATCCATGGAATATCTGAAGTGTGGGAAAAACATATTTACATTCTTTAGTTCTTCCACAGTTAGATCCCTGAACTTGTACTGAAAAGAGAAAAATCAGCGTATAATAATAGAGCTAAACTAAAAATTGATCAGCATTAAATAGATCAGGATTAAATATGTCCCAGAATCAGTGTCCCTGCTTTAGTGTAACCAAAAGTGAATGAAATCATTGCAACTCCAAACACTAGACAAATGTGCAAAAATCTGCAAGTTAGCACCTGGAATACATATATTGACTATAACAAAAAGTTTTTTTTGTTTTCTATTAATATTTTAAGCTATTTTCCAGTTCTTTAACATTTTGTATCACTTAATGACTATAGAGGGATAGATGTAAGAATTGCTATAACTGTAAAAGTGTCAAATATAAGCAAAAACACTCCTTAGGGGTTGAAAACCCAAATGTCATTACTAGTCAAATATTTGCCTTTTTGACGTCTTAAAAAAAAAAAAGGACAAACTTTATCTCACCTGAAAAAATACTATCTCTCTATACAAGACAGAATCTTTTTTCGCGTAACATTAAGACATATTGAATAGAATCCTTGTTCTTATATCACCCAAAAGAAATCTGCATAACACTCTCTAAGACAATGTCAGCTGCATAAAGGGTGCAGACTTTTCACTTTAGGAGGAAAACTGATTCACAAGATTCTAAAACTAGAGCAATTATACTGTCATAAAGATCAGCAAGACTGAGACACTTGGAAGTTATTAAAATTTTAACTTTGCGACAGAATGTTTATTTAGTAGGTTATAAGTATGAACATCAAAAATACTCTTATATGACATTGCTCAAATGTAGGACACATCGAGGAGTATTTTGTAGTAACACTTCATAAAAAATTTTTAACAGGAAGTATTCTATAGATCAATGGTAAAATCTTACCATTTTATGAGTAAGCAAATTTAGGCGTTGAAGGCAACTCAGGGAGGGGAGTAGGGAATGAGAATTAGAGTGCCAGAGAAATTTTCTAAATTGTACATATACACACATCTTGAGGAATAAAAATGAATCAGTCCACCCACATAAGACCTAGAACAGTATGTCCAATAAAACTTCCTACCTTGATAGAAAAGATCTATATGTGCACTATCCAATAAAGCAGCCACAAGTCACATGTGGCTACTGACACTTGAAATGTGACTAGTGTGACTGAAAAACTTCTTAATTTTAATGAATTTAAATAGCCACATGTGGCTAATAGCTACCATATTGGGTAGCACAGACCTAATACCACCTAATACCTCTCTGCTACTTAACAGTCTCCCTTGATATGTGCATTCACTCCATTGCATATTCCCTTCATAATTTTATTGCATGTGTTTCCTTAAATAACATATTATGTATATGTCTCATTTTGTTCCTTGGCTTTTTCAGACATAATTTTGAATATAACATTTTTTCCCAATTAATATAATATTTCTAAGATTCCTCTGTATTGTCAGATGTTGTAGTTCACTCATTTTCACTTCTGCATAGAAATGTTTTCCACTGTGTGAATACACAACAAATTCTTTTCCTGTAAAAGCATACTTAGGTTGTTTCTATTTTTTAGTTATGAATAATTCAACAAATGTTTCCCGCTGGATGTATTCTGAATTGTCTATTGTCTCCACCTAGATCTATAAGGAACATAAAACACAGTCAAATTAATAAAGCCAAATTGTTTCCCCAAGTGGTTAAATTGCCATTTAAACACCAACAGTGTTTGAAATTTCATTCATATTCTCCAAATCATGTCAAGTTAACATATGCCAATCAGGTGAGAACAAATGGTGTTTTACTGTGGTCTTCACCTGCTTTTTCATGATTATTAATGGACTGAGCAAACATTAACTTCCCCGTGCCCCTTTTTAAAATGATTATTCATGTCTTTGTTCAGTTTTCTACTGATTTTTTTTCTTTTGGTATTTTGCCTTTTCGCTCGTTATGTATCTTTTGATACTGAAGTGCTTAACTTGAATGTAGTCAAATTTACCAATCAATATTTTGTCTTGTTCAAAAAATGTTTGTATACTGAGTCCACATTACTCTGACATTTATCTTTATGCTTCAGAGTTTGTCTCTTCCATTTAAATCTATAATCTACAGGCAATTTTGTTTAGTAAAACATAGGGATCTCATTTCATTTTTCTTCAACTGAATTATCTGTCCTTGCATCCTTTCTGCAATCCCTTGTTTTATATTGAGATTCCAAACACGTGCGAATATGATTCCATGTCTTCTAGTTTGTTCCACTTGTTAATCTGTCACTCTTACACCAATGGTGCACTAAATCTTAATTAGCATCTGGTACAGTAAGTTTCCATACCTACTCTTCTGTAAGAATACCAAGATAATTTTTGGCCTTCTTCCCTTCCAAATGTATTTTAGACTCAGTCTGAAAATTTCCCTAAATAACCCGTTAGAATTTTCATTGGAATTTCATTGCCTCTTTTCAATTTGGAGAGTGCTGACATCAATTTCAATCATGAATCTTCAAAATATCCCAACAAAGACACAGTCAAATCCAGTTGAAATGGCATAAATGTATTGTTTCTTCATTGAGGAAGTTTTAAGAAGCATTAACAATTATTTAACTAGGAAACTGGTGGAAAAGCGGACTGTCTCAGACTAATGTGGAGAATCAGAGTGCCTGGAAACTGGTGTTAGCCAAGTCCCAGAAATGTAGGTCAGATTTCTGGGTCAGCCCTCCCACTCATCCTTTCAACATTAAGAGGCTCTCTTCTGGGCCTTCAAGTTCTGTCTTCATTCCTAAATCTACTACGGTCTTTGAGCCACTGCAGAGTTAGTTAGCACCTCCACTGTTGTCGGGCACAGTGCTAGGTGAAAGGAATATAATAGCACCTTCTCGGCCATCAGCCATCGGAGATTCCACGGCAGGACTAAGGCCTATAAATAAATAATTACTGTACAATGTGATAATCGGTATTTCTGAAAACAAGTAGTGAGAAGGAAATGATTCTATCTTCCAGGGAGTGGCATCCGAGTTGAGTCTTAGAAAGGATGAGCACTGCAATCAAGAAAAAGAAGGGCAGGCCATTCAGAAGAGAGAAAGGCATAATTAAAAGAACAGGTGGGAGCTATTGGAGATCAGAGAAGCTGGTGGCCTGAGGTCTCACACCGGGTGGAAGTTGGGGCACCCTGGAGTTGCGGATGGAGCCAGAGTCCCGGTCTCGGGAGGGGGAGGGCAGCTTCCGACCCCCAGAGTACCCCTAAGGCCCAGGTGGTCGGCTTCAGGCCAGCCCGCCCCCCTCCGAGCCCTTTAACGAGCCGGGGAAACATCCCGGAGACCCCCAGGCCCCAGACCCGGCCCAGTGGGCGGCCCACACCTTGCCAAGTAGCCGTCTCAGACCTTCGCAGTCGAACTCCATATCTAGATAGGTGTCCAAACCAAGTTCCACAAACCCAGGCCCTGGACCTTCTTCCGCACTAAAGCTTGGACGGGGTCCGCCGAGGTCCAAACCGCCCGACGGCCCAAGGCCCCGCCCCTTTCCAGACTGGAAAGTCAACTTGCCTTCAATGCAGCATCTCCGGCCGCGACTCAGCATGAACACCTACCGTCAGCAGAAACCCGTTTGCGCCAAGGGAACTATGACCCGACTTGCTGAAAGGAAAGTTGGGAACATCTGCGAAGAGAAGAATAGGGAGCACCGAAGAGAGAAGCAGTCAAGGAGGCAGAAGCAATTTGCGTTGTTCTGGAAGAGTTCCTGGAAGGATGTGTTAAATTCTGCAGAGTATCGAGAAAGATCAAGACGGAAAATTGCAGTTGGGTTTAGGAAGGAAGAGGTAATGGATCTTCAAAAGCAAAACTTCAGGATCTAGAAAGAAAAAAGCGGAGTTAGGAGGAGCCTTGTCGGATAACTGTGATAGGTGAGGGTGGTTCGGCTAGGCGGCGCCAAAGCCTTTTGGTGGCAGAGTGGGAAAATCCAGGTTAGAAAAAAAAAGTTTAAAAATAGAAGGGGTAGATTGCGGATAAAGTCATCTGGGAAAGGAAGATGAAGAGATAGGATTTTCTGGCTTTGTTTGGTCTTCTTGACTTTTGAGTTACTTACCTGTTCTGTTCCCTGGCTTGGATCACTGGGCCTAAAAAATGGCCGGAGCTGGATATTATAATTGTCAAGAGGTTGTGCAGGCGGGGGGGGGGGGGTTGTGAGCAGGAGGGCTACTGTATTTGTAGGAAGAGCCAAAGGCAGGAACGCTGCGACTCAATTAGAAGAAGTGAAAAACTGGAAGGAGCATTTATTCATTCAAAAAACTTTGTTGAGCATTGACTATCTGCTAGGTATTTTTCTAGATTTGAAGATACAGCAGTGAACAAAATAGACAAAAATATCAACTGTATAAGGCTGTCATATTTATTTTTTTTCTCCTCTACTAATAAAAAGATAATAAGTAAAGCATACCGAATATTAGGAGATTAATTGTTGGGGAAAATATTTTAAAGGCAGGGTAAGGAGGTCAGAGTAGGTCTCATTGAGAGGTGAGACAATTCCTTAACTATTAGAGGCAGTCAAAGCAAAATCCTAATACAGGTGGATGCTTGGGGGGGACTTAAAACAACAAGGAAACCTATTGTGACTAGAGTAGAAAGAAATAAGAGGTGAGGAAGCAGAAAGGTTAAGACAGAAATATGAAGGCACCACACATGGTTTAGGGAAGTGATTCTTCTAGTTCCATCCTCAGACTTAAGCTCAATTTCATTGGGAAATTGTCAGAAATTCAGAATCTAAGGCCTCACACCAGACTTACTGAATCAGAAACCAGAAGCTCTTGGGATGGAATGTGCAATCTGATTTAAGAAGCCTTCCAGGTAATACAAATGCATAAAGTCTGAGAACTGGGGGGTGGGGGGTGGGTTTATAGGTCATTGTGACCTGGTATGTCAAGGCCTTTCAGCCAAGACATTAGGAGGAATACAACTGTAGTTAACCAAGAGGTGTTGATTACTCCTTGTGGCAAGGGAGCAGATGCTGTGAAGAGCAACTGGGACAGCTCAGTAGGAAAGTGTTTGAAAGAGTCTATTACAGGATTTGGGCCTTGGGTGATTTGGGGGAGGGTTCAAGGAAACAAAGCTTCATTTTAGATTGGATGCTGTCAGAAAGTAGGGACTGTCTATGATTGGGTGTCTCAATAAGTACAAGTGGCCAGACTGAGTGAGGATAAAGCTGTAATTGGTAAAGCTGCAGCATTCACATTAGCAAAGAGAAGAGGATGTTTGGTTTTTGGACTGTATAGTGATGTTTTTGTCGTCTCTGCTTAGATAAAATTATAAAGTAACCTTATTCTGCCTTATTTTATCGTTGTCCAAGTGAACCTGTCTGATGTTGGTGTTTTATGAGATTGTTTATATCCAACAGGAAAATAACATGGCCTAGCTGTGAGTGCTAGGCCAGCTTTTGACAACACTGAGAACTAGCTGGGTCAGACCACTTCTCTGTTGTCAAGGGCTGCTTTTTTTCTTTTTCAGATTTTTACTATGAGAGAAAAAAGGAAGCTTTTGGAGGGCTTTAAAGAGAGGAATGATATGATAGGAATTTTAAAAGAACTATGTTGTGTTGTGAAGATACTAGTGTGGGCAAGAGTGGAAGCCATGAGATGGAAGATGAAAAGATTATAGGGAAGTGTTGAAGGGATAAGTACCTGTTAAATACACCTCAGCCAGATATAACAAACCTGAGCTTTGATAACCCCTGAGATAGCATCTACTACTCTTGGGATGGGGGCCCAGAAGTCAGAATGTAATGCAAGAAAAAAAGATGTGGATTGGAAGAAAGAAAGTCTTTTGAGTGTGGTCCACTTGTTTAGGAAGTTTGGTTATAAAAAGAAGTGAAGAAAGAAGGCAAGAGGGAGCCTTTGCACCAGTTGGAGGTTTTTGAAGCAGAGGACAGGAATACCTGTGGCTTCTTGAAAGCTAAGGAAAGAGAACCAATGGGGAGAAATTAATCAAAGGTGTTGAAGAATCACCTCATAAAAATAAGATGGTTGCGGACCCTTCAAGGTGGGAGGGCTTGCTGAGACACATTTGAGAACAACTCAAGTTTCCCTAGAATGCAGTTAGTTTCATTTACAGCTGTCACAGACCTAGGGACTCACACACTCAAAAGCCTGTCTCTAGGCTGAAGAATCCAACCTCCTAATAGGCCGATGGGTCCTATGTCCTGGCCCTGATCTGCAACTTCAGCTGTGAGCTCTAATGCGGGTCACCTGGACACTGTAAGCTTCAGTTTTCTCATTAGTGAAATGGGGTTGATAAGAGTACCTACCTCATATTGTTGCTATGAGATAATGCATATGTACAGGAGCTTGCTTGCTGCCTAGCCATTAGTCCGGGTAGGATCTCTGACCTGTGGTAAATCTGGGCCAATTGACCAGTGATGTCATAATGCCCTACTAGACTCCAGCTTCTCCACTAGGGAGTCTCGAATCCTTTGGAGCCTAGGACTGGAGCTGACATGTGAGGCCTCTATCAGCTGAGGGTTTCATGAGTATTCTCCTTTGCCAAGATCTTGGTGAATGGTCTTTCACTGTGCAATTGTGTCTTAGAGATTTTACTTTTTATCATGATTGTGCTTGGCTGGATGCTTTTTGTTGGACTTGCATGTTACATGGGGACATTTCCGGAGTTCATAGTAAGTAATGATCCTGCCTGTAAACCCCTGGTAGTCAGTCCTGAACAACCCTCCCATATGAGGTTTTGGACCAAATGGGAAAATTAGTTGAGATCTCACAACTAATTAGAAGTCAAGATGCCATGGAAACAAAAGTTAGTTTCCAGGCTACTTCCCATCTCCTGGGGACATCTTTCTTTTAAGTCTCCCCCTTCTTTTATGTACCCACCCCCATGGGTACTTAATGTCACTTATTTCAAGGCATTGTATTTATAAGCGAGCTGCTGGAGACAGGGCCTGACTTCCAGATCTCAGGCCAAGTGGATCAGTGCTGATAGGAAAGGGAACGTGGGCATTGGTGGGACATTTCAGCAGCCCTTCCAGTGGCCATACAGAGGTAGGTACCTACTGGGTCAAGTGGAGCCACCTCTAAGTTTCTTTCTGATTTAGCCTCCAACTCTGAAATGGAGAGAGAAGTGGCCTGTTCAGCAGAGCAAGGCGCTACTGAGGAACCGGGCTTTGGAAGACGATGTGAAACTGTGAGTGGGTGGTCGGGTCTTTTAGGCTGGATTCCTTCATTTCCAGAGACCTTAGTAGCACTCTGAAACCTCAGTGGAGAGTTTATATTCCACTGGAAAATACAATAAGCATGGAAGGGGAAATTATTAAAGTATTAGTAGTGGAAGAGAACTTAGGGTTCAAAAGGCCTGAGGGCAGCAGACTGAGATTCAGAAATAACCATGTCTCATAAATATAAATACTCTTTTTTTTTTATATTCTTTTCAGATTGTTCCTGTTAATTTATTTTCTCCTCACAAACTTACAGCAAATAAGGCTGGCATTTTTTTAAAATGAATTTTTATTGTTATTGAAGTACCATTATACTCCATCCTTGCTACTATCTTGATAATATAGGGCTCCCTACACCCCCACTCCAAGCACACCACCACCACCCAAGTATATTCACCATGGCCCTCCCTCCACCAAAGCGTCCATAGTCCCCCACCATCGTCCAGTGTGTTCTCCCCCCGTTTCACTGTTTTCACCACTCTCCCTCTTCCTCTGAAAGCCTAAGGTCAATGGTCAGTTTCAAGGGTTGGTTTTAAAGTTCGTATGACCCTTTGACAACCAGAATTTGTAGTGCCCCTTTTGGCAGATCCTGAAACTGGAGTTAATGTTTTTGAGTTCAGTCCTAAGTTTGCAGCTAGCTATGTAAGCTTGGGAACATTGAATCTCTCAGAACCGCAGTTTCTAAAGCTGTATAGTGGAGTTATCTCACTATCTTACTGTTTTTGTGAGGATCACATTGGGAATCCATATAAAACATTTGATACAAAGCTTGACTTCGCATTTAGTAAATGCTAACTTCACAATTAAGCAAAATATGGACCTGTAATATGAACCAGTTAACGAAGATTTACTGTTGAAAACAACTGTAACTATTTACCCAAGGCCATACAAACCAACTGGCCTGTGACGCTGTGCTGCAAGATTAGATACCTGAATTTACTAGCCTCTCACACTCATTCTAGTGGACTAGCCCACCCATAGGAAACTTCAATAGCAGTGCCCTTTCAGCCAACCATCTTCCAGGTTTCTTGCAGAAATGTCCCCACTGTTAAACTTAACTCTGAGAGTCTCAATGATGTACTGATTATAGGAACAGGTTTTCTAGGAAGCTATCTAGAAGGCAGGGGTATCAAGTCCCAGGCCCAGGTGTACTAAGAACAAGGCCTTCTGGCTGTTTGTTTTCTTTTTACTCCATCTTCCCCAGAATTTCTATGAGAGCACTGGCCCAGCACAGACCTCTGTGGGGTTGGGGGTGTAGGTGGAGGCACTGAGCACTTGTTCAGCTGCTACTGTCACACTGTGGCACTGACCAAACCATTGAAACATTCTGTGCCTCAGTTTCTCCAGCTGTGAAATGAGCATAACATCCCATTTTCCTTCTCTTTCTTAGGAAAGTTGTGGTTTACCTTACACGATGACGGTTTAACTGTGCCATTTCACAAAATGCGAGATGTTTCTTCTTTGAATAGTCAAAAGTAATTGCTCATAGTATATCTACCCATGAATCCTCCCAATTAATTCAGGGTGGTTTTGTTTGTTTTTGCATGGCAGTGTTTTCTTTGCATCTGCTTGCATAAAGCCAGTAATCAGAATTTTAGTAGGTGCTACTTAGATGCTAACAACACAGTCAGCAGAGAACAGGTACTTTCTGATAAGGAGTCTTTAGCTCCAACACACCTGGCATTCTAGCCAGTTGTCCCATAGCTACTCACGCTGACTGGTCCCCAAAGTCATAGGAGTTGATGTCACAATTGGTGTCTGAGCTCTGCTCCCACAAATAGCCATAGTGAGCCATTTCAGTTCAGACTAGACCACGGAGCTGTTCAGCTAGGTCCTATCATGCTGGACCATCTACCAGCTGGTCTGGAATGAAGACAGCCCTGTTCCCAGGACTCAGGAACTAAAACACCACACTCATAGAACCACCCATTTCCCCCCTCTGTACACACCACCAGCTGAGCAAGAAACGCCGCAATGATTGTTGTCTTATGGATGCTTCTCATTGCAGGAACAATGTGGAAGGGATATAAGTATCCCCCAGGAGGGGTAAGTGTGACTTTGACTTTGTCCTCTTTTCCTACTTTGAAATGTATTCCCCCAGATATATGAACTAAACATTAAAATCCAAAGTCTAGTAACTTTAGAAATACTTTATTTAAAATAGTTATTGTAACTTACCTATTTCTACTATCTACTTAGAGTTGGGAGAGTTTCACTTTCATATGAGCCTCTACAGATATTTTAAGAATATTTACTTTTAAGTTCTTAAGTTTCTTTTGAATAATCTGGAGGTGTAGAGGTATAGCTTTATCAGGCCTGGCTTCAAAACTGTCTGACAGGTTGACCGTCCCTGTGCACTTAGGACATTTTGTTATGTTCAACCTTAGGTGGCACTTCCCAAATCAGGCTCCTCCAGCAACCCACACGTACACTCGCTCATTAAGTGAACACTGGCCTATAAAATGGTTCTGGAGACAAATTTCTTTTCCTCCCTTCTCCTCTTAGATCTTGAATGGTTTTTGTTGTCCTGCCTCTTGTCACTCTGCGAAGCCCCTCTGGCACCTGGGGTTGGAATCATTAGGTCAAACAGAATGAGACACAGCCACCTCTGCCTATCCCTCAAAAGGAGCACAGTTAGCCCAGGCCCACACCTTGGCAAACACTAGGCAAGACCCACTTGACCTACTTTTTCCCTCCCAGACCCCGGTGGAAATAACCAAAGATGATCCTGGTGAAGTCATGCAGCTCTGAAGCTCACCTCCCCAGCTGTACAGTTCCTGTTGTTGGTTTCGTATAAAGTAATTGCGCATTATTTTGTCATTTTTATGTAAAAACGTACCGCTCTTTTTAACATGAAGACTTGGTATTCTATTAGCTAACAGTGAGGTGGAATGTGTGTGTGTGTGTGTGTGTGTGTGTATGGGGAGATAGCAGGGTTGGCTGGGAGGTGACATCTTTTTTTTTTTTCCTAAAGATTTATTTATACATACAAGCTGGGGCACAGGCCAGAGGCGTGGGGCGGCGAGAAGGTTCACCAGAGACAGAGTGGGGAGCAGAACAGGCAGATCAGAAATACACTGCTGAGGGGAGCAGCGGGCGAGGCAGGAGAGGTCTGCCACACCATGTGGGATTCTCCCTGGCTGGGCGTCAAACTCGCATCGCACTCTGCCGACAGCTCCACAGCGCAGTGCTCAACCGCTGTGCCACCAGGGAGGCCGGGGAGGTGACATCTTTTGACTAAATAACTAGTTTAAGTTGCCCTCTATTTCTGTGTCCTTAAGCATAGAAATTATCTATAGCTCTTTAGACCTATTTCCCAAGTTAATGCCTTTATCCTGCCTGGTGTCTGGGTTCAGGATCCATGGGTGAAAAAATGTTACAAATGGCCAGATTGCAGCAACTTGGAAACCATTCTTAGAGTCTATTTCTCTGCACCCTTTTCACAGCTTTTATCAAGAACCCAAAGCATGTTTGAAGAGGCTCTCAATATTGGCTACTGGATAACAAATTTTCCATTATTTTAATCTTTATAACAGCCTTCTGAGCTGGGCACTAGCCTCATTTTACAAAATGGCAAAAGTGAAGTCCAGAGGCTTAATTGCCTGACCAACCCACACAGCTCTGTGTTGCATAAAATTAAAACCCAGGCCTCCTCCTTTGTATGCTTTACGGTCACAAAAAAAGGAGCCAAACAAGTCAAATGTGGATGGATATTCAAGTTTGGCTGTCTCGTGGCTCAAATGTCTTCCTCACCTGAATAGCCAAGACATTGTTTGATGATTCTTTTTGCATGTATATATAAGCCTAATTGTTCAGTCTTCAGTATGATGCAGTGAGAGGTATTTATGTGACCTGAGAGGGGTAATCTTAAGTATACGACCCATGCAATTCCATGCAATTAACTCGGGTGTTTGAGCCCTAGGATATTCCCCCATTTTGTCCTTATGAAAAAACGGTTCGGAGCTTTCAGATTCAGACCCTAAAAGGAGGGGAAAACCCAACAAGAGCAAGTATTTTTAAACTAAACTATATGGAACTATTCCCTTTCTGTGGCTGCTCCAGGAAGACCAATAATTCCATTATTCTGAATTGCACCCCTACCAGAAAAATAGATCTTTTGGTAATGTAGTCAACTCTGTTGACTATTTGGCATATGTTTGCTGAACTATTTTTAAGGGACTCTGCACTGAATGGATTGCCCTCTTTTTATGCAAAGAAAAGTAGATTCAAAACCCATAAGCAAAATTTTGTTAAGTTCTCAATCTAGCATACTAGTATATTATACTTGTTGACCTTGATGCAACCAACACATTAAGTGCCTGGATTCTCTTGACTGCATGGCTGTGCTTAACTTTCCTCACATATATTCCTAAGGGTGCATTTTCTCAGCCATCTCAGAGAATCAGAACCTGCTCAGTTTTTCTGACAAAAGGAACTGTATATACCCAGTTCTACTTCCCTTGGTTCCCAGAGTATATCTCCAAACAATTCTCCAGCTTGGCTTTGTAATAGTGGAACAATTCTCTAAGTTGGTGGTAGGACAGAAGATAGGTATCAGTGATAGGGGCCGAGCAGACATGAATGTGTAAAGGAGAATGCACAGAGGCCTGTGTTTAAAGAGGCAAACCGTATCTCTGAGGCTGATGAGTCTGCTGGAATTCTTAGCTAGAAAAATGTTCAGGGTGATAAGGAATATCTGAATCTTGGTAAATAAATGCAAATCAGTGAAAAATATCAATAAAATATTTTTAATGCCTACAATTTCTTTTACACATAAATTGCAAAACTTTTACCTGTATATGCAAAAGTAGAATCTCTTGCAAGTCAACAGCACCAGAAAACAAGCTAAACTATTAATTTTTTTAACTTGATTTATACATTCTATAAAAAGACATGGATTTAATAACTTCAAAGAAATCTAGTTCCCACTCTTTAATTACACACTGAACACTTGAATATTTCATTACATCCACTCACAAAATAAATAGTCTAATATATCCAGCACATTGAAAATAAAACAACCAGTCTTTCTTCATATATTCTCTCTCTAAACATGTTTTGGTCTCCTGCTATATCTCAGAAATGTACTAATAGCTGCTTTTAAATTACAAAATACAAAACTGTGATTATTTCTTAGAGAAAATCTTGGGGATCACATTTAAAAAAATGAAATTCCAAGTTCCCATGGACTTTCTTTTTTGTTAACAGTCTTTGAATCTTCTCACGGCACACATGTAAGGCTGCCTGTGACATAGGGAACCCTGGCCTTCCAATGGACATAATTGCATTTATACTTCAGAGAAAATACAAAGACAAATTTTCTGAAAGTAGCCTTAAAAGTGCCCCTTGCTTTGACACGGCAACATCAAAAGCTAGTGGGACTGTGCAATCAGAGCCATGTGAGTTTTATGAAAACTACTTTCCTTTCACATCGTCTGCTAGAGAATGCTGCATCCATGATCATATAACATTACCATCGTGAGATAACATTACTACATTCGTGAATTAACATTACCCAATAAAAGGCACATTTTCAAATATTGAATTAATAAAATCTGAAAATCAGAACAGCAGAGGATACATTAAAAATCAAGCACTTAATTTGTAAACCTTGATAAAATAACAGCCTATTCCAGTTTCTTCAAAGGTCTGTGAGTTTTTTACTAGTAGTTGGGAATTGCAGAACAAAATGGAAGACAGGATTTAGAAAGGCCAAGATAAATTTAAAAGACTCAGAGCTTTTTTTTTTTTTTAAAAATGAGCTACAGAAATAACTTTTATAATGTTGAGTTGAATAATATAAAAATCAACGTCTATACTATAGAAGAAATATACTCAGAAGTGATAGACAGCATAGACACAACCTGACTCTTCCAACCACGTTCTGGAACTTCTATTTAGCACAGTGGTGCCTATGCACAAATAACCGTACAATACTGAGTAAAGTGCTAGTAAACATTAAGCCACCAGAAATCTTTCAGCTATGATGACCACTTATAATTGCAGATTACAGAGTCTGAATATTAAAAATCCAAGAAAAAACATTTGGGTGAGAAAAGAAAGCACATAAGTGACACCAACGGAAATCATGTTCCAAGCCTTTTTTATTACATGGGACATCACACTACCCTTAATTTTACTGAAGCTATGAGATGGGTAGTAGCCAGTCAATAGGATTTTCTGCCACTAGTCAGTTCTATGTGGAGCTTTAGGAAGGGTGCTCAATTCTTAGTGAAGACACCTGTCATAGAATCAAAATTAAAATCTTGCACGTTCAATATTTGAAACTCAATTCAAAATGAGTCAGTCTTAAAGAACTGGGTCACATGGTTGTCCCATTAAGGGATGACTATTAGGGATTACCATTAGAGTGGTAATCTATTACAGATTTTCTTGAATACAGAAAACTGAATAAAAAGGAATATATAAAAACAACTTTTGGACCTGTTGAAGAGTTAAGGATTCTTTGAAGGGCTTCTCCTATTTCCTAATCACCACTGTTCAGTAGTTTAAGATGGCCACTATGTTTCTTGCAGAGCTGTTTTATAAGCTTATATTCCATTGTCCCCAACCCTTCACACTGAGAATGCTCTTTAGTATCATGTATTATTTTCTGTAGCTGACTTTCCTTGAGACTTGGCTTCTCTTCAGCCAGAACTTAGATCAGCCTGATTGGAATTGTTTGGACTTGAGGCTTAAGAGATCAAATCTATAGCTAGGACTTAAGGATGAGAACACAGTTCCACAGCCTAGTAAGACCAGTAATAGGGAAACATCCTTTTCTACCTGGGAAATAATCTCTTCACAGTGCATAGTTTGAAATAAAAGTGCAATAAGGGCAAAAGAGAAGGTGGTGCTCTTGATACACATGATTTATTTTTGGTATTTGCCATTAATTCCTAAGAAATTTAAGATAAAAATGCAAAGGAATTACCATCAAGAGATACAGGGACACCTTGTATTCCAAAATATCTTTATAATAAGGGTGGGGTGGGGTGGGGAGGAGGGGAGCCTCACATGTCACTTATTTTTTAAACTATTACTCTTCCAAATCTAATGTTTGAATAAAATATTTTTTCTTCAATATAAAAATGTTTTGTTTTTTTAGATAATCAGCACAGTGACCTTGTCTATTTGACACAAAAGCCAACGTAACAACAAATTTGAAAGGAAATCTTCAAAAAGAATATACAAAATAGCATAACTTGTATTTAAGTTGGAATAATTTTTAATTGCCTAATCGCCTAAATTAGTAAGAATGCTCAGCATCCAATTCATGAGTAACGCAGAATACAGTATAATTTATTCTACTTTTCACTTCAAAGTCACAAAGATGATATCCATATAATTATAAAGCCTACTCTACCTTTTCACTTTCTCAGTCCAGAGACAGGTCACTTTATTGCTGGCAACTTTCACGGAAGGGCCAGGTTCCTGATAGACAAAATAAGTTTTGGAGCCAGACAGTGCCTAACTCAAACATCAGCAGAAATATGGAAGTCAAGGGGCAATCCTTGTTTTTCCTTTCTAAAGTAGCAAAGGAATAAGAGATTGGCTGACCGGTGAGTGGCCCCACAGTAGAGTGCATAGCTCATCAGGAGCAAGGCTGGCACCTGTGAACAGCAAACTTCATCGGAGCACTCACTGGGCATTTTATCATCTGCATTACAGATTTTACCCTGGAAAGTATTTCAAAATACTTTATGCTCAAATGATAGCCTGCAAATGACAGTATGCATTTCTTCTCCTTGAGTACCTAAGTATAAAACTAAAATGATGAGGGGGCTTCTTCAGTCAGAAGGCAGGACTTCCTTGTAGCAGATTATCTCTAGAATTTCACAAAAATAAATAAAAGCAGCAACTAATGCCTCTTTAGCTTCTTGGTCTTTCGACGTTTCATTTCTTCTTCTTCACGCCTCATTTCTTCTAAGTCCTCTTGCATACCCAGTCTTAAACTGTCAAAAAAAAAAAAAATGGTTCTCAATACATGTAAAATCACTTTCTAAAAAGCAGGAATGAAATTGAAGCTGTGAGTGCACAAGGAATTTGGTGGTGTATGAAAAATCTCTCAATCCCTTATCATTGAAAAAGGCCTAGTAGGAATATTTTTCACCAGCAGCAACTAACTCCAGATATAGTGGAAATAGGACCTCCCATACAACCACAACACAAATATGTTAATATTCCCATTAAAGCAATAAAATGTTATCTTTGTAACAGCTTTTAAAAATAAATATTTTTTCAATAAATAACATTCTACTCTTGTCCCTTCCCCAAAGTTTTAGTTTGTTATTTTATCTAGTTACAGGAAGAGTAAGAAAAAAGGTTTAATATTCTGGGTTGACACAGAAGTGAATTATTTCACCAAGTTAATGCTGTGTAATGTAATTACTTGTTAATACTAGTCCAGAAATTATTAGCTATCAGGTAGCTAAACAGAAACAAGAAAGAGAGAATTTAATATCCCTTACCAGGTCCCTGAGACCAGTAGAGATACACGTTAGCAAGAAAAAGAGGTGTGTGATATGTAAAGGGGATTAGGGATGGGGAAAGAAAACCATGTTGCAAAGCGATCAGGGGAAGCCCTATGTTTACTGTGCGCCTACATCGGTGAGACGCAACTCTAGGCAACTTGTACACACGATTTTAATCCTAATACTTCAATGAGTAAAAACATTTCACAAATGAGAACACATATTAAGAAAGGCTAGGAAATTTGTCTAAAAGTTCCTCAGCAAGGCTGGAACTCAGAACTTACTCCAAAGTCCTGCTCCTAATGGTGTGACTGAAGCAGCAAACACTGAAGAACTTTTAGGACTTTTTTTGGCACGAATATGTTGACTTTGCACTTACCTCTTTGCTTCTTCCTTCTGCTGCTCTTTCCAACTACTCTCCATGTAACGTAAGGCATAATCACTTTCATCTTTGTATCTGATAAAATCAAAATTGTTAGAAGTTGGATTTATATTCTCCTGTTTGAAAAATCAACATCTTTATAACTAAATCAAACATTGCTCGGCAGGAACAAGGGGGCGGAAGATGGGTAGATTTCCAAAGTTAAGACAAATAAGCCCTTATTACCCCCAGAAACAACTATTCCCAAACTTAACACTGATGAAGATACCAAGGCAATTACGCTGACTTACCACATACTCATGTGACAGTTGATACTGAAGTAGTGAAAGCATAATATACAGATCTGCCTTGACTCACAGCGGGGGTTTTATCCTGATAAACCCATTGCAAGTTGGAAATATCAGGAATCAAAAATTTCATTTAATACAACCTAACCAACCAAACATCATGGCTTAGCCTAGCCATCCTTCAGTGTGCTCAGAACACTTCCATTTGAGTATACTGCACAGTGTGGGTTGGCTACCCTAATGATCATGTGGCTTACTGAGAACTGCAGCTCCCTGCTGCCCCCCAGCATCACGAGAAGATAATCATACTCCCTGTATCAGTCTAGGTCAAGATCAAAATTCAAAGTATGGTTTTACTGAATGTGTCACTTTTGCATCACTAAGTCAAACTGGTAAGTCAAACCACAGTAAGCTTGGGACCATCTGTACATGAAAACCGTTCTGCATACATTACTCTCAGTTGAGCTTCACAATCACAAGATAACGATTCTTAACCAAGAATAATAGTTAGCTAATGACACTACGAATATTAGATGTTCAAATTGATTTTCAATCCAATTCTCTTACTAAATGTCTCTTTTTTTAAAGACCTTTTCTTAGGATGGCCTTCTAATTTCTCTTATCCATGGATTCAAAGCACTGTGATAAGTTCATTTTGTTTTACATATATATTCCATGTAATCCTTCCAAATGTCATTCTTAAAAAGCAATTTACTCAAACTTAAACATGAAGTATTTGTGACTCTTCAAACCTTGATCTTTCCTCTCTTATCAGTGTATCCCAAACTTTAATGTACATATGAATTACTTGGAAACCTTATAAGCCAATTTGGATTCAGCAGATCTGAGGTGGGGCCTGAGAACCTGCATTTCTAACAGGCTCTCAGGTGATGTCAACAGTGTAGGTCCCATTCTGCTGTCCTGGATCACACTTTTGAGTAGCAAAGCTTTTGGTACCAAAGAAAAGCAGGTGTCACACCTGACCAGCTTTCCAACACATCTCTGTATATGGCTAATTTCAAACCCAAATTAATTCTATGACACCAAACTCCTTTACTATATTGCAAATACATCTTAAAAGGAGGACAATTTAAAATGTATTTTTGGCCTTCATGCCAGTAAGTACACTAACATTCTGATCTAATTCTTATACATTAAGTGTCAAAAGAATACCTCTAAACAATCATGCAAGGTTCCTAATTAATTATATTCACTGCCTTGACTATTAATATTTCCCCTCCTTTGCATGAGTTATTCAAAGTAAAATGTGTATCATGTTATCTAAATCGTATTTAGCCTTACTTTTTGCGGTCATAGCCAAAGATTTCTCGAATGTGCTTGGATATTTCTTCCTGAGGTTCTCCTTCATCTTCAATAAAATCTTCCATTTCAGAGTCATATTCCTCCTCCTCCTCATCTTCATAATCTCGATGCCTTTTATAACCACTAGGGAAGGGAAGCCTTTGAGGGCCTAAGAATAGAAAGCCATTATTTATAAGAGCATTAAAACTCACAATAGTCCCAACAAAGTTCTATGTACTAGGAGATTTGGAGAAACCATTAAGAGGGTGTCCTCAAAACCAGAGCCAGCAAGGTGGCCCACAGGATGGAGTCACTGCTACATCATCTCTGCTGTTTCATGGTATTCATAAGGAATAGAATTCCTATTTATCCCGGGTTTGCTAGGAGTGTCTGTTGTATTTTCTAGTTTCATAGTTCTCATCCTTCTGGATTTAAAAACTGGTAAATTTCTTTTAAAAATTATGAGTAGTTGTAAGATCACGAACTTCAAATTTTACCAAGACAAGACACCAAAGGTAATGATATACCATTTTACCATAATTTCATTGTTTCTTTGAAGTCCAACAAAGTATGAAAGAGTCCCAGAATTATGGGTAATTACTCAAACTGAGTCTTACTTTACGAAAAACTCATTACAGTATCCTTATTTCTGTCATCTTGCTATATAAAAGAATGATTAAAAACTTTGCAAAGATAGGCATGGATCAATAGACAAGCATCTGGGGGGAGGGGAGGATAAGGGCACAAAATGGAAGAGAGGAGAATACAGGGGACCATGGAGATGGATCACGGGTGAATTGGTGGTGGGCTGCCCAAGGGGAATACAAAATGTAAAAGACATAAATAACAATAATAAAAAAAAATAACAACAACAACAAAAAATAGACAAGCATCTGGAGCAACTGCTTTCTAGTTCTTGACTAAAATCAGTTCCCTCTGTTGCTCTACAGTTATTTTTTTTAACAGGTTACAGTTTGTCTCCTTAGCTCAGTTTTTCAACTTCAACATTACTGACATTTTGGGCCAGATAAGTATTTGTTGTGGGAAGGCTGCCTGTGAGTTGTAGGATAATAGCAACTAGGATGGGAACTAGACTTCAGGTAGAGATCACAATGTAGCATATATAGATGTCAAATTATGTTACAGAGATTTACAATTTTATTCCAATAAAATTTTTTTTCAAGGCACATAGCAGAGTTAGTAGGGTCTTTAGTTATATAAAACTAAGCATTCTTTCCAAATAAATGACAAAGTGACAAATACATATTCTTAGGGTGAAGAGCAATTTTACCTTGGGCAGATCTGTAGCCAGATAAGGAAGGCTTCATTCCATTCATCTGTCCATTGCTGGACCGGCTAATTATATTCTTAGAAGAAATTGTTTCTGAGACAACAGTGCACTTGGGCTTCAGGCTGGGACCTGAGCTACTAACTGTTCGCCCAGGTCCCAAGCTGCTCACTGGTCTGTGGGGGCCTGAAATACTGACAGTTCTTCCAGCTGCAACTGAGCCACTTACTGATCGCCCTGGGCCACTAAGTGACTGCCCACGGGGGCCTGAGCCACTAACTGGTCGATGAAGGTCATGTGGACGGCTCACAGGCCGCCCAGGGCCACCAGAGCTGCTCACAGACCTACCAGAACCACCCGAGCCACTGATGGGTCGCCCAGGGCCACTTGAGCTGCTTGCAGGTCGTCCAGGACCTCTTGTACCATCGAATGTCCGTCCAGAGGGATTTGAGTCACTAGCTGGCCTCTTGGTCCCACTGATTGATCGCTCAGATCCTGAGCTGGAGCTGCCATTCTGGCGCCTGGCCACGGGGCCAGAATTAACTATGGGCCGACCAGTCCCAGGGCTGGGCCGCCCAGGGGCTGAGCCAGAGCTGCTGCCTGGCTGCCTGACACCTGGACTCTTAGTCTTACTGTGTGGGGTAACCATAGGCCCAGGCTTGGAAAGGCTGGGATGAGGAGATTTTTTGGTTTTGTGCTCAGTAGCAGATCTCTGAGTCCCTTTAGCAGAAGTCTTTGGGACACTTGGTGAATAAGTGCTAGAGTGGGACTTTCCAGTCCCATTGAAAACAGGTCTGTCATGGCCCTCACGAAGTGGGGGGTGGGAGTAATTGCCAACTCCTGTTTTGGTCCTCTCTCCTGGCAGGGATTTGGATGAAGATAAACCTAAGTGCTTTTCATTGGCTGTGCTGGGTCTGGATTTCTTCTCAGCATGAGGAAGGGGAGTACCCTTGGAAGAAGGATGCTTGTCCCCTGAACCTTTGCTAAGTTTTGTGCCCATACTTTCTTTTTGAGAGGGTGCCTTTTTAGTTGGAGGTAGTCTTATATCTGTTTCAGCTTTCTTTTTCCTATGCTTTCGCTCAAGGAATTCTCGCTCCCTAAGTTCTTCGGCAGTCATAGGCCGCTCTTCTGTTTTCTTCACTACCTTAATCTCCACTGGTTCATACTGCTTTTTCTCAGCCAGTCTGAGAAGGTCAGTGAAGTTCATGAGTGGTGGGGCACTTTTAAGGGGGACCTTTGGTTTGCGTTCAACTTTGGGAAGTTCTTGCTCTTCCTCGTACTCCTGCTCTAACTCTGCTTGATTGTATTCTAAGAATTCATCCTCCTCTTCCATCTCATACTCTTGGTCTGCTCCCTGGCTAGTGTGGGTTTCCATTGTCTGCCTCTTCTTTGATTTTTCCTCAATAGGAATCCCATTGTAACCGTGGAAATTATCCTTTGTCCTCTTGGCCATAGCTCTTGCTTTTTTGTCATGTTTCAGCTCAATTCGCTTTTTCACTAATTCTTCTTTTCTCCTTTTCTCCTCTAAGGCTAAAAGGGAGAAATAAGAACATATTATCTCAAGGTCTCAAGAGAGCAGTATGTTTATCTGCAATTAGTAGATGTCTAAATACAAGCAATACTCAAGTTACAGCTTGAAGACATCTAGGAATCAAATGAGGAAGTCATCTGAACAAGTATCAATTGAGTCACCTTTACATAATGAGTGGGTCACATATGTGTTTTTCTATATGACTAAGCAAGTAAGGGGCTTGGTTTTTAGCTTAAATATAGAAAATACCAAATATATGATGCTAAAGTACTACTAATATCCAATTAACGTAAGTGTTGAGTTAATCAATACTTAAAACTTATTGAATGTTTCCTTGTCATTTGCATGTATTATAACTACTTGAGTTTACGGATTTTCAGTTTATGAAAATCAGTTTATTCCTAGTCTAACTTTTAAGACAGTACTATTAATAAAGATAACATGCACACAAATGACCAACATAAGAACATAAGTAATGCTGAATATGGAAGTTAGGCTGAGATCAGGCAGTCAGGTAGGGTCAGGGTGCCCTGACTCAGCAAGAAACCGAGCAGTCAGAAAACATACACAAAGTCGAAGCAACAGACCAAATCAGGTTCCAAGGAAAACAGATCAAGTTACGTGGGAAATCTCAACCAATCAACAAGACACACAACGCTGAGACACCCAATATTCAAACCCCCACTCCTTGCCCAGCATATCCATACAGACTTGTGCTTTTTGCCCCCTCAGTGGCAACCTCCTAGGGACCCCTCTCTGCTCAGAGCTTTCATGTCCTCCTTATCTGACAATAAATCTGCTTTTCTGCCTAACTCTGGTCTCCATGTTGAATTCTTTCCTCACTGAGAAAAGAATCAAAGCCCATTAGAATCCAGCTCCTGGAGCCCAATTCAATGCTATAAATAAGGTATAGTTGATTCAGGCACAACAGATTCATTAGCCTCCTGTATTATTATAAACATCCACTGGTTAAGTGCAACTAAGTTGTGAAGGCAGAAAATCTTAAAACTGAAAATAAAGCTATAGCTACATACCTTTTTTTCTGAGCTCCTCCTCTTTTCTTCTGAGAAAAGCTTGTACAGCTGCTGATCGGACACCCTTAACTTTTGGGTCTTTTTTGGGAGGTCCCACTGCCAAACTGTACCTTTTCTAAAAGTTAAAAAAAAAAAAGTTGTAAGCAACTTTATTTATTTTTAAAAGATTTATTTATTTATGCATACAAGCTGGGGTACAAGCTGGGGCAGCGAGAGGGTTCACCAGAGACAGAGTGGGGAGCAGAACTGACAGATCGATGGAAATACACTGCTGAGGGGAGCAGTGGGTGAGGCAGAAGAGGTCTGCTACACCATGTGGGAATCTCCCCAGCTGGGCGTCGAACTCGCGTTGCTGCTGCGAACAGCACCATGCTCAACCGCTGCGCCACCAGAGAGGCCCAGCAATTCAACTTTAAAAACATATAATCTACTAGGTATAAGGCACTGTGCCAAACAAAAAGAGGTTTAAATGCTGACTGAAAAACCAATACTGAATAATTAAGAGATCATACAACCCACATTAAAATTTAGCTATAAAATTTTAGGCTAAATATTATTATGCACTATTTTTAGATGCAAACATTTTAAATAATGCTTAAATGAACAAAGAAAAACTACTTTCAGGCTATTTTCCCAAAAAGATATTTGGACTGGGTGACTAAAAAAATCATTTAGACTAGATTTTTACAATTTGATCAAAAATTAGTTTTCCAAAGACAAAAACAAGCAGGCAAAGGTAAATAAGAAACATTCTACAGGGGAGGGGAAGGAAAAGAATACAAGGGACTATGGTGATAGTTCATGGGTGCATCAGTGGAGGGAAACCTATGGGGAATACAAAATAATGTAAAGGATATAAATAAACAATAAACTAAAAAATTCATGACCAAAATTTCAACTTTTAAAAAGGTTAAATTACCTTGAGTATTCATTAGTTATTGGAATGATTAAAAAAAGTATCCAGGCTTTCAATTTTATGATAGTTGATCATAATATTACCCATGATCTTGTAATGAATGACTGTTCAGATAATGAATATAAATAAAAAATGTCTAAGAGCAAAAAACAAACAAAAAAAACAAAAAAAAAACTAACAAAAATCAGTTTTCTTTGGAACCAACTAAGCATTTCAAAGTTCAATTTTTCAAACAAACAGAAAAAACTACCCACAGTTGTTTTCTCTCCCGAGTACCCTACTCCTGATGATTTTCCAGTAGGAACCTATAGCTAGAGAGATGACTTGCTTACAACATGAAACACTTAGATTTTCATTTGACAATAACAGGCAAAGTTTAGGGCAAATCATACCTAAAAAGTGTTCTAAAGAATCTACGCAGCAAGAAAAGCTAAATTTTCTGTATGTTTTAACTGTAGCTCTATGTTCATTAAATATTAACTTGCCACACAAACTCTTCTCGACAGGTTTCCATATCACACCAAAAGTGGCACAGATGGTATTTCTCAGGGCTTTTGCTTTCTATGTAGCTGTATCAGGAGATGACTAAAACTAGAATAATGTTAATTTGAACTATGACAGGAAAAATATTTCCATTTTGTCAGTATCATTAGAGAACTATGATAAACAGAACTACTAACTTGGATCAGGATGATTCATTTCTAATAAGAATGTAAGTTAAATTCATTAAATTTATGGTCTAGGAAATAAGATTTTTAAAGTACTTTCATCTTGTTAGGCAGATGACAGTCTTGCCCACTGAACCTATTGCTGTGCTAGTTAAAAAAACAACACTAACTTCTGAGAACAAACTGAGCTACTTAGAAACTCAAAAAGTGATTTCCAAAATAGGTTTGAAATTTCTGGAGGAAAGACAAGGACTCATGCTTACTAAACAGCTGCCGAATATAAGACATCTTGAAACAGGCTGGATGTTCTGACCAAGTCTACCGACAAAACAGCTGGGCAAGGCCCTAATCCGACCTGAAAATCCTGCATGATAGCAATGCTGAGTCCTGACACATCCCTGACAGAGAGAAATCCCAAAGACAACATCCACATTTGTGTCCTAGTCATTTTAGCTGACTCACAATGAGACCCTTTAGAAGTCCCTATCTCTGTAAATTTAGCTGTACTCCCTTTCCATAGTAGATTGGGGGCCCAATATTAAAGGAGAAAAGGAGAGAGAGGGAAGCTAAGGAGAAAGAGTAGTAATAATGTGTGCCTAACTAGATGTACAGAATTGTTCTAGTTCACAACAACTTAAACATAGGCCTTATGCATTCAAAAGCAAATACTAGGAAGAACATTAAAATGTTCCATAATAGAAGGGCCACCATGAGTGATTCAAGGTGCATGAAACACACAGCCTTTCACAAGCTGAGACACAGACTTACTCTACCCCATCTTATCAGTAACTTGGAAAAGGAAGGGTGGGGTTTACCTGGCAAGACTTAATTTCCTGACCCTGACAACTATAGAGTCCAGAGTCTTGTTGAATCAAAGCTGAAACAGGATTTCCCCCCAGAAAAATGCCAATATACATGTTTGTGCTAATAATTTAAAACAGGGTTGGTTCATCATCTAGCTGTTACAGCAGTGAGCACCTCCTAATTTGACTTTAGGACAGAAACCTGTTTTCCTAACCTGGGGCTTCAATAGATAGGTGACAGGATATGACTAGCAGAAAAGCTACGCCTAACTGAATACAGGTACCCAAAGGAAAAACAACACTTTCAATGGGGCACAGTCTAATGGAAAGATTCAGTCATTCACATACCAACATCATAATTTTTGCCCTCTTAGTATGCCATCTGTATTATTTACTAATTTGAGAAAATAAACAGACCTAACACTATAACCTATCATTATGGCTTTAACTCAAGCAATAATATTCATGAAATAACTGGCTTGAAAGGCTGTATTTTCCAGATCAGACCAATATAAAACTATTAAAAAAAATCAGAATAAAACATATTTGTCCATCACCTAAAATTATGGGGTAACCCAAACTTTATGTGTAATACTATAGGAAACACTAAGGAACATAAAGAAAAGGTAAAACACAAGCAAGAAACAAGAGAGGGGGGTTCAGGAACTCAGATTCCCTCTAAGGAGAATTACAAAACTACTTCTAGCTTTTTCACATTTGTACACCCATTTCCATCAATTCATATGCCAATTTTAATTTCAGGTTTTTAAAAATACCTCTAATCCTTAAGGATTCTTATGAAAGCTAGCCTCACACTTAACCCAACAACTTTGTAGTACCTTTGTCCGTTCCCTATGAATAGAAGAAATTTAGTAAATTTACGAAATGTTTATTTCATAGGTCTGCTAGGAAATATTAAAGTAGTTCAAGGTCCTATTTGATAAGTCTTAATCTTAATTCATTGACATGAACTGAGCATTAATTAATAGTTGCCTGCATCTTCCATAGCCTGAAAATGCACTCAAAAGCAGATATTAGGAGGACATTAAAAGATTCTCTCAGGCAAAATTTAAGTCATAAAACCTAGATGGGAAGGGAGGGAGTAGCTGAATCTCCATAGATGGTCTTTTAACATTTTTATTGAGATATAACTCAACCATGTGTACAATTCATTGGTTTTTAGCATGTTCACAGTTATGTAATCATTTCCATCATTCGATTCCAGATCATTTTAAATCCCTTGCCCTTTAGACAGTCATTCCCCATTCCCCTTCTCCTTTCATTCCCTAGCAACCATTAATCTATTTTGTGTCTCTATGAAATTGCCAATTCTAGACATTACATAAATAAAATCATATGCCTAGCATACCATATAGTGACATCATTAAGGTAAAAATCTACAGACCATAGATAGATTATATAGATGCGATTATACAAAAATATGTAACTTTCTAAATTTAGAAACCCCTCAATGTCAATTTTCATTTGATTCTACTATTAAATTCAAAAATAGACACTTTTTAAGGCCAAGAGAGTATCTTTTGGAGAATGCTCTGTAAATTGATTCCTAACATCCTTCAAAAGAAAAATAATTATTTCTCTGGTTTAACTAAAATTGAGAATGATTAGTTTCTATCACCGTCAAATAATTTAGCAAGGTGATTCTAATTATTTTGGAGTAAAAACAATACACCTAGAGTTTCAAAAATGACAACTACGTAAGTGATCTATAAGTAAATTTTCTTATAAAACTCTGAATTAATTTAAAAGATGACAATGTAATTCATTCTTTTGTCAATATGAACTTTTCTAATAATTTATATATGGTCCATATTTGTTTTGCTCAAATAAAACTTTTGGAAAAATCTGACATCACAGAATATGTATTTTATAGGCTATGGTATCTAGTTAAACAGGAATCTATTTCATAGTTGTTACAATGAAGGTATTTCGCAGATATGATTAACATCTACAACCTGACTTTAGGTAAAGCAGATTACTCTTCATAATGTAGGCAGGGGGGCCTCCCAGGGGGCGCAAAAGGTTAGTTCAGCGCTGTGGAGCTGTCGGCTGCTGCAGTGAGAGTTCCATGCCTGGCCAGGGAGATTCCCTCATGGTGCGTCAGACCTCTCCTGCCTGCCCGTTGCTCCCCTCAGCAGTGTATTTCTGTTGATCTGCCTGTTCTGCTCCCCACTCTGTCTCTGGTGAACCCTCTCACCGCCCCACACCTCTGGCTTGCACCCCAGCTTGTATGCATAAATAAATAAATCTTTAAAAAAAATAATGTAGGCAGGCCTCATCCTGATTGGAAGTCTTTTATATACATATATATATAAATATATATATTTATTTTAAAAATTAAAATTAATTAAAAAATTTAAAATATATATATATATTTAAATTTTTTTTGTAGAAGAACTGGGGTGTAGGCCAGAAGTGTGTGTGTGAGAGGATTCACCAGAGACAAAGTGGGGAGGAGAAGAGGAGGATTTACTGAAATACACTGCTGAGGGGAGCAGTGGGTGAGTCAGAAGGTCTGCTGTACCTTTTGTGGGTTAGCTCCATGGTTTGGGATGGAACTCAGACCTTAGTGGTGATAGCACTGAGACTTAACCCCTAGGCCACCAGGGAGGCCCTGGCTGCAGGCCTTAAGAGCAGTTAAAGGCTTTAAGAGGAAAAACTGATTTCTCAAAGATGGAATTCTACTTCAAAACTACAGTATTTCTTCTTGCCTGAGTCCCCAGGTTTATAGGTCTGCAGGTTTATCCCACAAATTTCAGACATCCTGAGCCAATTTTCTAAAATAAAATTTTTTTTTTTAAATTTATTTTTTATTTATACATACAAGCTGGGGTACAGGCCAGAGGCGTGGGGCGGCGAGAGGGCTCACCAGAGACAGAGTGGGGAGCAGAACAGGCAGATCAGAAATACACTGCTGAGGGGAGCAGCGGGCGGGGCAGGAGAGGTCCGCCGCGCCATGTGGGATTCTCCCTGGCCAGGCGTCGAACTCACGTCGCTGCTGCCGACAGCTCCACAGCGCAGCGCCTAACCGCTGCGCCACCGGGGAGGCCCCTAAAATAAAATTTATTGTTTGTTTCCCTGGAGAACTCTGACACCTAGCTTATTTTCAATGTTCACGTTGTAAGATGTGTCAGTACTTCATTCCTTTTATGGCTGAATAATATTTCACTGTATAGATATACCAAATTTCATTTACCTATTCATCAGTTAATGAATATTTGGATTATTAGGACTTCACAATTACAAAACCTCTGTGAACATTTGTGTACAAGTTTTTGTGTGAATGTATTTTCATTTCTCTTGGGTATATCACCATACATCTTCCCTAACACTGTGCTGGCTAAACCTTTCAAAAAGGGATTGAATTAGACTGTGATATCAAAACATTTATTTTAAAAGAATATTAATCGATAGTCCTCTACTCCAACAGGGTAAGTACAGTAGAGAACTGTTTTTTTAAGAACCATGTTTTGTTTGTGTTTTAAAACTCAGGCTAGGATTACATTATATTCTATTTAATAAAGCAGAAGAACTATTTGGCACTTTCTCCTGCATCAGATGGTCACATTTAACTCTAGCAGCATTACATCAAGATGTCCCCACCAATTCTGAATCTGATTCAAGGCACCAGGCTGCTTCATTGTTTTGAGCTTCATGAAAAGCAGCTGGACAACAGTTTCTTTTATCCTGAGTGTATCCATTTTGTTACCCTGCAAGCCAACTCTGTAATTCTGCTGGACTCTAGTGAATGATCCAGAACAGTGAAACTTATGCCACTTAAACCAGAGGTTTTGTCAGGATTTGTAATTCTGAGGCCAACAGACCTAGAAAACATCAAGTCACTAACAACATGTGTTCCTTGCATTGAAATTATACTGTTACAATCACATTAAAAAATAAGGAGCTTTCAGTCAAATAGGCGTTCACCAAATACGTTATGCTGGCATCAAATCCTTCCTAAATGTTGTTCTTCACTTAGGAGATAACATATTGTAATTGCAGAACTTGTACATTTCTTGATGAGTGCACATAAATAAAAAAGTTATTACTGGTTAGATTTAGGGGTTAAGAATATTTAAAGAATACATCCTTAACTTTAATAATGACCACACTTTAGTGCTGAACTTTATAAGGTATATACACATTTTAATTTTTAATGATGTACATTTGAAACTTATTTTAAAAATCACCCCACAATTCCCAAGATCTCCCTAAAACATCATAGTTAGGAAATGAATGGAGGCCTAGAAAACCAATGATTTGCTTCCCTGAGTGGCCAAGAAGGTGAAAATAAGACAATCAAAAAAGCAAATGTTTCAGAGTTAATGTTATTTGTGGCATGCTAAGGGGTTAAATGTAAAGTTTAATTACCATGCTTATGAAATATAACTGAGCGCCTCTAGTCCAACGTGTATGTTAGAAATGACACCAACAGAAAACTATTTTTTAAAAAAGATTTATTTAGGGGTCTCCCCGGTGGCGCAGCGGTTAGGCGCTTCACTGTGGAGCTGTCGGCAGCGGCGACGTGAGTTCGACGCCCGGCCGGGGAGAATCCCACATGGCAGGGCAGACCTCTCCTGCCTTGCCCGCTGCTCCCCTCAGCAGTGTATTTCTGATCTGCCTGTTCTGCTACCCGCTCCGTCTCTGGTGAACCCTCTCGCCGCCTCACGCCTCTGACCTGTACCCCAGCTTGTATGTATAAATAAAAAATAAATCTTTAAAAAAAAAAAAGATTTATTTATTTATACATACAGCTGGGGTACAGGCCAGAGGTGTGGAGTGGCGAGAGGCTTCACCAGAGACAGAGTGGGGAGCAGAACAGGCAGATCAGAAATACACTGCTGAGGGGAGCAGCGGGCAAGGCAGGAGAGGTCTGCCGCACCATGTGGGATTCTCCCCGGCTGGGTGTCGAACTCGCATCGCTGCTGCCGACAGCTCCACAAGCACTGCGCCACCAGGGAGGCCCACCAACAGAAAACTATGTATTCAGTAGTCACTTGATATCACTCACACAGTTTGTAGCAGAGTCTGAATTAGATTCTAGGGCTCTTGACTCAGGTCCAAATGTGTTCCCATCCCACTACAACACGGCTTACTTCTCAGTTAACTCCAACACTTTTCATCTTTAGCTCTAACCTCAATCTTAATGCCATTCCCTAATTTCTACTTGCCTCTTGGGTAGTGTCATTACCTGAACTTTCAATATTATCTTCTCTCACCCTCAGACTATTTCTGTTAACCATGCTGGCACTTTCTCAAACAGCCTGTAAATATCTCAGTATCCAGCTGTTTCCAGACACTATTGGTTTGGCCTTTAAATAACTCTCCCATCAGATTTTACTGTACAATGAAAAGTATCATCAAAAAAGTCAATAGGGTTACTGCCTAACGCTATATTAGGCTGGGGTTAGGAGTAAGGAGCTGGATGGGTTCACTGGGTTCAGGATATAAAGATGACAACCTTTCTCACCACCCCATATCCAATACACTTTCCTTACCAGAATCATGATTAAGAGCAAAAACTCTGGAGCCAATCAGCCTGAATTAGTTCTCTGCTCTGCCATCGCTACCCCTGTCACTTATTAACTGTGTGGCCTTGGGCAAATGTCTTCATCTCTCTGGGCTTCAGTTTCCTCAAAAAACCTTCCTGATATGGCTATTATGGTGATTAATTAACACACATCAAGTGCTTAGAACAGTGCCTGGCACAGAGTAAGTTTTATCAATGTTGACTATTATCATCATTATTAGAAAGAGATTCTCTAGGTTATAATGGGGAAGAGAAATGACAGAGAATCTGGGGCCTTCCTAGTGGTGCAATGGGTTAAGCGCAGCACTATGAAGCTATCCAGAGCCACTGCAGCAGGAGTTCGATCCCTGGCTAGGGAGATTCCCACATGGTGCAAGAGACCTATCCTGTCTTGCCTGCTGCTCCCCTCAGCAGTGTATTTCAGTCGATCTGCCTGTTCTGCTCCCCACTTTGTCTCTGGTGAATCCTCTCACCACCCCACACCTCTGGGCTACACCTTAGCTTGTATGCATAAATAAATAAATCTTTTTTAAAAGAGAGAGAGAAATGACAGAATCTTTGTGGAGACAACAGTTTTTAAAAGATTCCCTCCTAAAACAGTGCTCTATGTTAGAAATCCAAAGCTACCCAGTCACAGGAAAAAGGCATTCTTCAGATCCAAGAAAGGGTGCAATACACTTATAATCAATTACAGATCAAGGGTTACAAAGTGACTCCCTGCAGAAACTTTTTGTTGGACCAGACTGTTGTTTAAAAGGAAATAAAAACGACTACAGCAAATGGTAGGCTTTTTCTGAATCCAAAAGAGCTTGACACCTATCATTTTATATTTAGATTACTTCAACAATTCATACAATCTACCTGGCCTCTGAGGACATCTGAATTTGCCACCCCAGAAAGTCTGTGAGCTTCATTTCCAGTAATTAATAATCTTTAAGGCACTATATTTAGCCCCTCTCTTCTATTCCCCTCTCCCACCACTGTCCAAATCCTTTTATATCTACCTGGCACTAAGGGAGGCTTCCCCTTTACTTTTTTAGTTTGTAGGTTACATCAGCGCAACAGGGTATGTTGCAGGGGATGATTTTCACAATCTGACTATGAGGATCATGTAACTTGTTTTATGCACTAGAAGCCATCAATTATAGCTACTAGAAACTTACCAGAGTTCATATTCTAAGTTCTAAGTCTACCATACCAAAACAACCACTTTGTTTTTTTGTTAGAGGAACCCAGAAAAAATATTAAGTGGAAAGTTAACAGAAATGTCCTTTTCTCCTTTAAATTTAAACAGCTAATAACAATGACTGGTTACATCACCTTGATCAGTTGTTAGTTTGTACTTCTTTTTCCACTGGGAAATGATTGTGTGCTTAATATTTCTAGGCATGATGCAATCTTCCCTTTGTTTTAATTAAATTATTATAGATAACTATTTCTCTTAAAAAGAAACAACGGAAAAGATGTTTCATAGGCAAACACCCATTGTTTCTCAAGTCATATATAATAGTACCTGTTAAAAATAAAGCCCTGCAAAGAGTCTGATTTGGCTGTTTTGGATTTTAGTCATTTTACTTCCTTTCTGTAGCAAAGATCTGACACAGGAATCTCTGAAGACTGAAATCTGAATGCTGGTTCTGATTAAGGACCTGAATAGAAGGTGGGAAGATGGTTAAAAGGGGAAAATAAACCAGTCACTAGAGAGGGATGGTCCTACAGGTGTCAACTGCTACAAAGCCTCTGTGGTTCTCAGGTCATCAATCAATCATGTAAGTAGGGTGTGTATGCTATGACTTGATTATTGGTTTACAAGGTACTTGTTTTGTATTAATCTATTACACTTTAAGATATGGTACATGTCACAATTTTAAAAATTGGGAGATTTAGTCATATTAATTAGTCTTTGTTTTTTTTAAAACATGAATATGGGAAATGTTAATATATTTTAAATTTGGGATGTGGGCATATAGGGATGTGTTAACATTCTGAATGTTTCATAAGTGTCCCAAATTTTAAAAATATGCACTTTGTAGGGCATTCTCCCCAAACCACTTGAAAGGGTGAAGAATTCTGCAGAAAGAAAGCAGTTTTCCTGGACCCTATATACTGTTTGCACTGATGGAATGTTCTAAAAAGGCTTTACTTTGAGCTGATAATTATTTAGAATTAGATGAATTAAATTAAAGCAAGAAAAAAAAGTGAGATCATGGATTACATTTAATATTGCTCTATACCTTAAGAGTTTCTTTTGTGATGTATTTTATCTGATGTAAAAAAAAAGAATTATAATGCTGCTAACTAACAAACTTCTAGGTTTACTAGCTTGGGGAGGGCAGATAACAAATATTCTGAAATATAAACATTACTTTGAAATATGCTCTAGGAATATCTGCTTTTCTCCCAGAAGGAAGAAATGACTAATTTGATTCTGATGATTTCACAGATATTCCTAACCATCATAGCTAGTATTATCTTTGACTTCCACTGAATTTAACAGCTAGAATGAAATATGAACATAAGTATACAAAGATGAATGGTTATGAAGTCCAACATTGACTTGTCTAGGAAATTTACAGGTGCAGAAAATTCTGGATACAGCTTCAACTTGCAGAGCTAATGACTCATGGTTTAGAGGAATGATTATTCAGAGCACTTGGGATGGGAGATGAAAAAAATATATATATATATCAAACTGATGGGTATCAGTTTTATTTACTAGTTATTTTACTATCTTCAGATCAGTATCTACAAAAAGGTAAAAGAATGGGCCGGTCTCAGAAAACAAGAAAATCACAGAAGGGAAAAAAAAAACCAACAACACACAAGCCACATTGCAAAAAAAACAAAAGAAATGCAGAGCACATTTTGAGAGCTCAATAAATTCCAGCTGAATTGACTTTAACAGAGAACTGTTTTGAGTTCTACACCTCACTGCTCAAACCGCAGGTATCACAATGCAATTTACTGGTTTACAGCTGTGCTGCGGGTACCTTCTGAGGATCCAAAAATGACTAGTTTATGCAAAACAGCAACAACCACGCAAACCAAGCACTCTTCACTCCCCAGCGTTTAGATTAAAGATCTTACATTGTTCTGCGAATATCAACGAATTGGCAAATATCACTGAACAAATGGGACCTAGATTTCAAACAAAGACAACTGTGAAAAACCACATGCAAAGGGAGCTGAAACTAACCCATCGAAGATTTCGTGTAATCTGCTCCACACTTCTTTCCGATACGAGGTGATATCCCTCGTAACGTGATAATCCACTTAGCTGGCGGAGAGTGGGTGGGGCCACGAGTCAGAGAACTAGTTCGAGAAATCACTAAAGATCGGCGGGAAATCAGCCAAAGGACTTTCACAGGCCGACTCACTAAAACCTCTGAACTCTCCAACATACATGCTTTCCCTCCAACCTATAAGCTGAAGTTTATGCCGTAGCCAGAAAGTGCTAGCACTAGATCCCACTATGTGCCAGGTACGGCTCCACTCACCAGCTTTCACGCAACTCTAAATCACCCAAACCAAAAAGTCCATGAGGCAGAGGCAATTAAGTGAGAGAAACCTACTCGCAGGATAGTTGGTCCTCTCTCATCTCCAGCACCTCTTCACCCTAAGTCCCCAAAAGCAAACGTCCAAGAAATAGGCGTCCAGGTCCTTCATCTCCTAGAGCCGATAGGCGAGTCCCAGGAACTTCCAAGGGCCACAACACAGAACTTGAAGATTAGGGTCTCTTACAGTATCGCCCAGCCGGTACTTACCGGTACATTGTTGACACCTTGTCCCTTGGAAGCTATCAGGAGGATTTCCCTGAAATCCATCTTGGCCGAGGCGGAGGGATGGCCAGGCTCTCGGAGATGAGTAGTACTGCGTCTTGCCACGGCGCCCAGCTACAGCCAAAAGGACTACTTCGCCAAGCCCTCTCCCACCCCTCCTCGGCACGACCACTTCCGGCGCCTTCCAATGCCGTCTGCCCGCCCCCTTTCCTTTAGCGACCTATATCCTTTCAGGTCCACCACCTCGCTCGCGAGTCCTGGCGTAACTTCCGCTTTTAGCTCGAGACACGTAGAAACGTGATACGTGGCTGCTGGCGTCGGCTCAAAGGGGCGGGACTAAGCGCTTTACTGGCCAAGGAGACGCGGCCTATAGATTGCGGGGTGTGGCTTAGGGAGAGCCGCTTCCCTGGCTGTTGAGCTCGGCCCCATGCTCTTGGTGCACCTTGTGAGCTCTGAATGGGAAAAGCGCGGGGCTGAGGGGATACCTACCAGGCTTGGGTTCCCTGGTTGTCACGGGTAGACGCTCGGTTCCGAAATAGCGGAGCCCCTACAGCAGAACCGACGACTCTCGAACAGAGAGTTACGCGGTTTCTGGACGCTTGCGAAGTTGCGCAGGCTCGCATGGCACTGACTGCCCCTGTCTTGGGTACGCATTACTCACCAAGTCCTGGCACTTAGTTGTATGCACACCTCCTGCACATATGCACACACATGCTGTGTGCAAACGCATACGCTTACTGCTCTTGCCCCCATTTAGATAAGGCCCATGTAGTTCTGTTTTTCTCAGTGGATGAATGAAGGATGACCTCACGTGCAGACCCAACCGGACATATGTGCCCATATCCGTATTCATTGGTAATCCACCCTGGTTTAATCCTTTTAAGAGTTAATCTGGGTCTGTAAGGGCATCTCGGCTTAGTAAAACTGAACAAACAGATCCGGTACAAGTGGACAGTCCTGGATTCATTGAAAATAAACACTAGGGATCTTTTTGCTGTGATAGAAGTGCCCCCAAACTGGATTGTGAAGGTTGTAAAATCATTGTATACTTGAAACAGGTGAACTTTACACTGTGTATATTACATCTTTGATAAAGTTGTTAAAAAATTTTAAGCAAAGTTACTTTGTCTTGTCAACTTTTAATGCTGAATTTCTTCCCTAACCAGGCCTTTCCATTTAAGACTGCCTAAACATGCAGTGTTAGTTACAATAACTAAGATAGGGAAACTGAAGTTGGTGTGGAGAGGTGTTGGGTTCAGAGAACCGGGTCCTTGGGTTAACTGTGGGAAAAGTTTCACCAGAGGTTCCCTTTCAGATGCACTGGCTAGTTTCCCAGGCGATTTTCTCCACGAGACAGAGGCATTAATTATATCCAAAAGGTCAGGTTTATTATAAAAAGGGAGAGAAGAATAAAGAGCACTTGCATAGACATAAGCGGACAGGAAGAGCTGCCCATGGAAGGGACAGATTTGCTGAAAGAGAGACCTGCATAGTCACAGATGGACCGCCTTGGACGAGAGCTGCCTCTGCTGCTTTGCAAAGTGAAGGGAAGTACAGGTGGGCAAGGAGAGCTGCTGCCCTGCGAAGGGAGAAAGTTGGCAACAAAGAGCACCTGCATAAGCCAAAAGTCCGGTGGAGGTAGTGCCCCTGGAGGGGGTTTGCTGATGAGAATGAATAGCCCCAGGGAAAATGCTAAGTTTGCAATTTGGGGTGGGGAATCTGATGAGAAATAAAAGGGACTGAAGGAGAAGGGGAGATCAGTCGTCATGATGTAGGAATAGAGGAATCAGCAGCAGAAAATGTAACCACCAAGATTGAGAGTTTGGAAATCAGACACCAGGAGTTTTTGAGCCGCCGGGATATAGAGTTTCGGATTGAGCATTTTTGGAATCTTTAGTGACTTTGGGACCAGTGACTTTGGAGGCTTTGCAAGTAGCCGAGCAAAAGAAACTGCTCCCAGTTTTGTTTTTACTGCAGCCGAAGGAAGAAGGCAGAGGCCAGAAGCGGTCGCCTTCCTAAAATGCATGAGTGCAGTCTGTTGGGCCGTCTGGCTGCTGTAGTTGCTGTTTGCAGTGTTGTTGGCCTGGTGCTGCGCTGGGGCATCATGGCAGTTCCCGGAGTATCTCCAGTTGCATTCTGTGTCGTCCTTGTGAGTTGGAACCTGGCCTACACTCTGACTATTGCGCGTCTGCAGAAGAAGGAAGGCGCCATTTTGGAAACGTAGCCTATTGTTTGGAAGAGGAGCTCCACATCGGCAGTGGTGGGAAGACGCCACCTTTGTTACTTTTCTGGGACTTAAAGGACTGGACATTGCTTTAAGTAAGGTAAATGGCCATATGTTGACTTTAGTAATTCTTTGCTTTTCCCTGCTTGTTAAATAAATCCCAACATTGTTGTTGTTCCCTAAACCTGAGTAGTCTTGCAAATGTGCGTGCGGGTGCAGAACCGATATAGTAACTGGTAAGCAATTGGGGCTCTGCCTTTGCCTAAGTTTATTTTTTTTAAAGATTTTATTTATTTATGCATAGAAGCTGGGGTACAGGCCAGAGGCGTGAGGCAGTGAGAGGGTTCACCAGAGACACACTGGGGAGCAGAACAGACAGGTCTACGGAAATACACTGCTGAGGGGAGCAGCGGGTGAGGCAGGAGAGGTCTGCTGCACCATGTGGGAATCTCCCTGGCCAGGCGTCGAACTCGCTTTGCTGCTGCTGACAGCTCCACTGCGCAACGCTTAACCGCTGCAACACCAGGGAGGCTCATGCCTTTGCCTAAGTTTAAAAGGCCCCATTTTTCCCGCTATCAAGCACAGGTGGGATAGGCAGAGACAAGCAGAAGGGCTGCTGCCCTGCAAAAAGGAGAAAGTCAGTGAAGAGAAGTATCTGCATAATCACAGGTGGGTAGGAGTGATAGTGGGAAAATGAGGCCTTTCAAAATTGCCAAAGGCAGTGCCCCAGTTGCTTACTGGTTACTATATTGGTTCTGTACCCGCATGCACATTTTTAAGACTACTCAGGCTTGGGGAACAAAAACAATGGGATTTATTTAACAAACAGGAAAAAGCAAAGAATTACTGAAGTCAACATATGGCCATTTACCTTACTTAAAGCAATGTCCAGTCCTTTTAAGTCCCAGAAAAGTAACAAAGGTGGCGTCAGTAATGATCTCAATGTTGACCAGTGTTATGTATAGCCAAGGAGAGTTTCAGCTTATGAACACTGTTTAACTTTTCCTTAAACACTTTATTTTTCTCTTTTCTTCTCATAGAATCCCCATTTTTACCCCTCCTTGTGCCACATTTTAGGTTTTTTATCTGAAATTACATACCCTGAATTGTAATTCTTTAATCTCAAATAATTGATTGCCTGATCACCTCTGTTTTTAAGAAAAAATCACAAATCTAGAGAGCTAATTGACTTTATTAAATGATTCATAAATCAGGAAACATCCAGTCTAGATACTACAAGGGGTTATACAAAATGGAGGGTAATTATAGACAGAAAGAGTGTGGGCCTGCCCAGGTTATTAGCAAACGAAAAGATTATTTCAGGTAAAGCCACCTTTCCTCAGGGAAAGGCTAGGGGGTCTTAGCATGCAAGTTTCCTTGCTGGGGCTGATTAGGAAACTCCCGATTGATTGGTTCAGGATGACATTTTTGGGAGAGGTTGTAACTGCAATAAGATTAATATTGTCTAGGTGGGGACTTAGCAGGAAGGACTCCATTTTGGTCTAATTTTTTTAGTACCTCTCATTAGGGCTTTTATTGTTGTTTTTTTTTTTTTTTTTTTTTGTTAATAATAGTCACTTTATCTCTTTGGCCTGGGATGCCTGAAATGGTATACTATGAATTATATTTCTTTTCCCCAAATAAATATGCTTTTCTTTTTAAATGCCTCCTGGAATTTTAGGTTGACACTTCAAATGTCAAATGCTAAGTAAGATTCTGAAGAATAGGACTGAGAAAATAACTCAATTCAGTAATTTAGAATATTATATGAAAATTAAAATAACCATGATATACTCTTATCTCCCATCAGATTGAGAAAGTCTAAGAAGTTTGAAAATAAGCAATGATGGTGGAGATTGGGGAATATAGTAATATAATTTAATTTAACCACTTTGAAGACAATTTGACAAAATAATAAATTAATAAATAATGTAAAAGTAGAGTCTATGTGTTTATTACCTATCAGGCATTCTTCTAAGGTTTTGTATAGTAACTCATTGAGTTTTCATAGTCACTCTGAAGGAGGGTCAACTAGAGATGGGGAAACTGTGGTACAGAATAATTAAGGGAGTTGTCCAAGTTCACCCAACTAACTTATGGCTGAGCTATTTGTTGGCTCCAGGCTGTGTTCTACTATAATATACTGGTCTTATCAGCCCAAAAGCTAAGATGTAACTATTCTGGCAGAGAAATTCCCTTTCAAGTAATATGTTCTACCAGAATATTCACACATGTGCAAAGACCATTGAACAAAGTTATTTATTGAAGCATGATTTGAAAACCAATTGAATGTCCATCAGTAGGAGACTAAACACATTTTGGGATAGCCTTAGAGTGGCAAACTATGCAGCCCTTACCAAGAATGAGGCAGATCTGTAAGATATGGAATGACCTCTGAGGTATATTGCTAGGTGAAAAAAAAAAAACAAAACAACAAACGAGAGGTAAAACACTATGTGTTACCACTGGGGTAAAAAATAGTTGAATGTATCTGTAAAAACACATGTATGTGCTTATGTGTATTGTGCAGGACCCAAAAGCTGCAACCCCAGAATGTGTCTTTGACAAAAGCTTGATTTCAGGGAGGAGCTCAGAAGGCTGAGTGGGGGTTGCTTTTAACATTTGGATGTCAACTTTTCTCTCTATAAGACCCTCTCCCAAGGCCTCCCTGGTGGCGCATCGGTTAAGCGCTGCGCTGTGGAGCTGTCAGCAGCGGTGATGCGAGTTCGACGCCCAGCCATGGGGCAGACCTCTCCTGCCTCGCCCGCTGCTCCCCTCAGCAGTGTATTTCCTTCCATCTACCTGTGCTGCTCCCCACTCTGTCTCTGGTGAACCTTCTCGCCACCCCACACCTCTGGCCTGTACCCCAGCTTGTATGCATGAATAAATAAAATCTTAAAAAAAAAAACAAAAACTGCCACTCTTTAAAAAAAAAAAAAGACCCTCTCCCAGGTAAACTTAATCTCTTTTCAATGGAGAAGGCATACCTTAATCTGCATACCTCTGTCTAATGTGCCTTCCCCCATAAGTTCCCTTATGCCCCCACCTTCCCCCAAACTTTTCTGTCATATCTAAGCTATTTTAGATAGCTTCTGAAGCCATGCCAGTTACTCAGTCATGCTGGGTTGCTCCCATGTATGTAAGAGTATGTATGTTACTGATGTCATTTTTCTGATGGATCTGAGAGCAGAGTGGGGTCCTTGGGTTCACTCTGGGAAAGGTTTCATAGAGCTCCCTTTGGTGGCACAGGGCAAGTTTCTCCATGAGGCAAAGACTCAGTTGTAAAGAACAGGTTTATTAGGAAAAGTGACAAAGAAGTATAGGACACTTGCACAGACACAAGCGGGCAGAAAGGGATGCCCCTTTGTGGGGGCAGGTTGGGTTTTTATCCTCTTCTTTCTGTCGGGAGGGGCTCATCTTCGAGGAAGGTTCCTGTTTGCTGTCTAACTAGAATTAGAAAAGAGACCTGAGATTCTACAGTGGGCTCAATCTCCATATCTTTGCCCCTAGACTTGCAGTCCAGTTTCTACTTATGCTTTGTAACATAGGAGCTGGCACCTAGGGATTGTGCTAATGGTTATGTTGCTTTCTTCTACCCCCACTTTCTTGTGTGGATCTAATTCTAATCTTATTTTGCGTTATATTTCCTCCATCATTGGGCTTTATTCTCTTATCAATCTATGTGATGCTTGTATGATTATTTATCAGCCTAGGAAAGTCCAGAGAGCTGTGAGATTTTTTTCCTTTAAGCTCTGACAGTATGATTGTCTGTAAAACAATGGCTATCAAGATGATCTAGAAAATGGTTACCCCTGAGAAGAGACTCAGTTACAGGTGAGACAGGACTTACTCTTTACTGCATTCTCTTTGCTGCTATTTGAATGATTTTCCTTGAACATGCACTCCTTTTCAAGACCACTTTTTTTTTTTTAAGATTTTTACGAAAGAGACTATGACAGCCAATGATTTTGTAGCTCTCTCCATGTCATAATGTCCCCTGACATGCATGAGTTTTATTGATCCTCAGTCTTTGAAGAAAACCTTATTTTCCTTTCTGGACTGTCATTTCATATACATGAAATACTGTATCTGAGGTCTCCCCCTAAAATGAACTCTGGAGTCTCGGAGCTCTTGCAGTGGCTCTTGTTTTATCATTAGTAAGAGGCAGAGGTTGGGCAGTGCAGGCCATATATTTAGCTAGCTCAGCACTCAGCGTTCCTCTGTAGTTAAGCAACCCCCATCCTGATGACAGAGCTTTTGTAAGTAGTGTCAGCAATGCAATACGGGAAGAACAGAGGGAGTAGAGGTTAATGGAGTGGGAGGAAGGGCAGGTGACTATGGTATTTGAAGACATTTGGTCATGAAGAAAAGGTGAGAGACATGCAAGGCTGCTGGGAAAAAGGCCAACGTAGAGCGGTTGTGTGAACAGGGATAATGGAATGAGCTGGACCTTTGCCAACCACAGGTCTCGGCTTCAATCTTATTTCTGCTGTAGAAGATCTATATGTTCTTAGGCAAGTTACTTCTTTAGTGTTTGTATTATATAGTATTTGAATACAAAGCTTGATATGAAAAAATTCAAGCCTTCCATAAAAGCCTTCCTCACTCAATTTCACTCCACTCATCAGAGGAAACAACCACTTTAGGGTGCTGTGTGTTCTTCTGAGATGTCTGTATAAGCAAAATTACGCATCATATACAATATAGATGTCACATAAGTATACAAAGGTATGATATATATCTACATGAAATATATACGATATTTGCATACCAGTAAAAATCTGGAATATCTATATTTGGAAGCATAATTTAGTTTGTGTCCTTAGTTTGTTTACATAGATGAGATCATTCTGTAAGAGGGGCTACCCTGGTGCCATCTCCTACACACCCCTAAGGGGCTGCTGAGCCATGCACAGCAGTTCTGTGGGAGTCTCAGCCTGGCCTGTGACAGCTCACTGTCAGCATGGGGAGAATAGCACGGGGCCTCGGGTTTGGGGCCCTCAGCCCAGCCGAGGCCTGAGTAAAGAGTGGATCCCCTCCTTCACCCCCTGACTTCCTGAACAAGGGCATTGGGGAATGAGGGGATGCGTGGAGGGGTCACGCAGACTTTAAAAGCAGAGCATCTTGCAGCACTATTTACAATAGGCAAGATATGGAATCAACCTAAATGCCCCCAAACAGATGAGTGGATCAAGAAAATGTGGCGTATATACACAGCTGGAATACTACTCAGCAATTAAAAAAGACAGACCCATGCCATTTGCAGCAACATGGATGGAGCTGGAAGGGATTATATTCAGTGAAATAAGGCAGAAGGAAAAAGAGAAATACCAGATGGTCTCAGTTACAGGGCGAATATAGGGAAACAGGACAAGGGGTTAGGAAAAAGATAAAACTAGCAGGTCGACCATAGATCTGAGGCATACAGCAGAGGAGGGGGAGGGGGAGGGGTCAAAACAGGGGAGGGAAGAGCACAAGGAACTAGAACGATGGATCACAGGTGCTGCGATGGTGGGAGAACTACAGGAACTTTACCTGAGGGGAGAAATGAAATATTGTACAAAAACGAACAACGATGTAAAAAAAAATAAAAACAAAACAAAGCAAAAATGTAACCTGTCCAACTTGTAAAAATAAAAAAAGGAAATGAAAAAAGAGTGGTACTCCAATCTGCCTCTCTTCACATAGGCTTCCCCTCTGGTTCTGGTGCTCCAGTCTCCTCTTTGACTTCATCTGACCATTGCTGGCCTTTAAATTATATCTTCTAGCTCTACTTTTTCTGACTCCCTGTAAAGAAGTTCAGTTATTGTTTCTTCCTGTATGTCTGCTTTTGAGTAGTGTCTTGCAGTTATAAGCGCAGGGGTGAGGATTTACCAACTGGGTCACCCCCCTTCCCTCCAGACTTACTTCATTTTAATGCTATGTATGTGAATATATAAACATATATATGTGTATTTTTTTCCATTTTCAAATACATCTTAGAGTTCTTTTCATTTCAGTTTTGATCTACTTTATTTTTTCAGTAGCTGCTGCATATCATATCCCACAGTTTGTATTTAGCATAGTTTCCCACATTACCATTATTGAGTTATAAAAATAAAATTTTTACTATCATGAGAAAGGCTGCACTGAATACCCTTGTACACGCTTTTTTGGTGCAAAGTCCTCATGTTTTCTTATGTTAGATATTTAGATATCTAGAAATTGGATTGCTGGAATGAAGGCTATGAACAATTAAAATTTGATCACTACTCCCAAGTTATCTTCCCCCAAAGGGGTACCAATTTAGATTTCAGCAATATATTGCAATATCCTTTTGTCTACAGATCACTCGAGATATTAACAAACTTAGATTTTTGCCAATTTGGCAGGTGAAAAATATCTCACTACTGTCTTATTTTTCCTATCCTCAATCATTAGCCAACAGCTTTTCATATGCTAATCAATAATTTGTCATTCTTTTTCTTCCACAATAATTGTCTGTATCTGCGATGGATATCTCAGTTATTTCACTGACATTCATCTTACTTTAATTGCATAGCATATATTCCCTCTGGGTGGACTAGACACCACCCTTAGCTCTAGGAAACCCCATAATCCAATTAGCACAATCTCGCCCTTGTTTTCCAAGTGATTAAATTAAAAGGCCCTAAGGATCCAGGCTTAAATCAATCAAACAGGCACTTGTGGCCCTCAGACATAACATGCACAGAGCCTAAGCACCACCATCTTTTTTAAAGCTCATGGAAATGCCTTCATTTCTTCTAAAATTACTAGGAAAATAATGAACGTTTATCAAAGAAAATGCCTTACTAATTAGTATGGAGTGAGCTGTGTTCTACCCAAATTCACATATTGAAAGCTCAATCCCTGATGTGACTCTATTTGGAGAGAGGAATAATTAAGGGCCTAAGTAAGATTAAATGAGATCCTAGGAGTGGAACCCTAAACTCCTAGAACTGGTGTCCTTATAAGGAGAAGAAGAGACAGCAAAGATTCTCTCTCCACAGCCACACAGAAGAAGGCCGTGTGAGGACACTGTAAGAAGGCAACAGTCTGCAGGCCAGAAAGCCAGGCCTTACCAGATGCCAACCCTGACAGAACCTTGAATTTGGACTTCTAGCCTCCAGAACAGCAAGAAAATGAACTTCTGCACTGCAGTATTTGTAATAGCTACCTAAACAGACTAATACAATATATAATCTTAGTATGTTCATCTTTACCACCAGTGTGGTGTTAAAACATAATTTAAAAGGATATTTTTTCTCTTTTGATGAGTAAGTGACTCAAGGCAAAGTGCCCAGGATCCATAAAAGTCATCAGATAGTGCTATGATCAGGCTCTGACATTCTCTTGGTCCAGGTCCCTGGAATAATGGTAGGGAAAGGTGGCTGCCCTGAATTGATAGTATGTTAATATGATGCCGGGATGGTGCAGTGGCTTTGCTGTTATAGGGAAGATGAAACGCTGAAGAGAAGTAAAGATCACAAAGGACAATCAGAGTTTTGAGGCCTCGTGCCTCTGTGCTTAAAAAACATAAGGAGAGAGAAAAAAATTAAAATCAAATATTGCATGCACAAAGTAGGTTTTAAAAGTTAGCCCTCTTTGCCTCAGAGTCTGTGGCTTGTGCAGCCAAGGCAGAAATTGAGGACTGCGACCTCTGTGACACGGAGGAGCTACTGCAACAGCCCAACGACCTGAAGTGGAGCTGTTCCCGCCGGAGATGCCAAAATGACAGGCTGAGTGGTGTTCAAGTTGGCAAACCCTTTGCTGGTGTTCTCACTGTCATTAAACAGACTCAGAATGAGAACCTCAGAAAATTCTACAAGGACAAGATATGCAATCCCCTGCATCTGCAGTCCAAGAAAATGCTTGTGCTTCAGACTCAACAAGTTGGAGGAAACTGAAAACCAAGGAGCAGCGCCGGAAGCAATGACTGCACCCGCTGCGGAAAAACAAGAGAAGTGCCTGAGCATCCTGGCGTCAATAGAACACAAAGTGGTCAAAAAAGAAATCTTATATATATAAGTGATGAATCATTTTACTGTAATAATAACAGGAATGGACACAGGTAAAGTGCTTAATGCACATCAGACAGTAACTTTAACGTTAGAAATCATCAAAACAACCAACGAAGAAAATGCTATACTAGTCTTATTATTCTGATGAGGAAACAGAAGCATCAGAGAGGAAGTTACTTTCATGAGATTTTTTTTTACACCTTGGAAGGGGTTGAAGCCAGGAGTGAAAACCAGAGCCAGGATCCTAACCACAAGGATTCATGTATCACCTGTAAGCATCATTTTGAAAACCGCTCGATGGAATGTGGTCCAGTTGAACTTGCTGAGAAGAACGGAGGTAAGGCATGGTGAAGTGGTGACCAAGATTTAGAGGGATACTTTGGAACTGGGTTGCTGGGTAAATTACACGACAGTTACATATGGATTTCAGATCAATGATGAGTAATTTGGGGGCCTAAGTTCATACCAACTAAAAAGTTTTTAATTGTATGCCTGAAACTCAAATTTAATTGGAGTTTCGGTATTTTAATTTTTATTTGCTCACCCAGGTAACCTCTGCCTAGGAAGCAAGGGCAAGATTCCAGAAAGGAGTAAGCAATTAGTGTCCTAAGAAGGCTTGTGGTAAATCCTACCCCTGCCAGTAGATGGCAGTAGAGGACTGAGCAGGGCAGTGGGAAGCCAGACACTGGGTTGAGGAGAGCAGGACTGGGAAAGGAAGGGCTTTGGCATGGTGAATCTCAAATCACAAAAGAAGGAACAGGCAGCGCACAGAAATAGAACAGAGGCAGTTTACAGAAAAAGAACAACTTATACACGACAAATGTGAAAAGCAGATCAATTAGATTCATAATGAAATGAATAAACCTAAAGTAAAAATGAGATATTTTCCATCTCTCAGATTGGCAAAAATAAAATTATCATAAAGATTAATTATATTCAGCATTATGAAGGTGAGGAAATATCACACAGTGGAGACTAACTCATGATTGGATTAATGTCAAAATGAAAAATGCATGTAGTTTTTCACCAGTGATTGAACTCTGAGGGATTTATCAAACAGATCTACTCTCATGTATAGATAAAGATATGAATATTTATTGCAGTTTGTATTAGCCCCAACCACACAGCCTAAACATGAGTAACATAATCAGATAGTGGAATACTATGCAGCCATGTAAAAGAATGGCATAGATATAGATGTTTGTTGATAAGTAAAGAATTCCAGGATATTTTGCCAAGTGAACAAAGCAAGGTGCTGCCCAGTGTATACAGTTTTCTCCTATTGCTGTGTTACAGAGAGGGGGTGTGTGAGGGACATTTTTATAAATGAATAAATGGATAAAACCATCCACAGTGGTTCTCCCTGGGGAAGGAAGTAGGAGATTGAGAATGGGAAGGAAACTTAGTGTTCGCTGTATCATTTTTAATTTATTGATTTTTATAAAAAAACACATACAGTTCTTACCTTCAGAAATTTAAAATAGACAAGTTTGAAAATACAGAATCTCAAAGTCAGACTAAGAATTAGAAGGAACTGTGTCCAAAAATAAAATGGGAAAGGGGCCAGAGCCCGGGCAATGGAGTAAGTCATCAGGTGACAGGGAACTGGGCAGGTCTGTCTAGAACATGGGAAATCTGTGGTTCCTGGGTTCTTAGTGTGAGATAATAAATGCTATTTTAAGCTGCTAATTTTAGGAGTGATTTGTTATGCTGAAACAGACAATTGTTGAATGCTTACTATGTATCCCATTCTTTTCCAAGAGTCCAACACACATTATTCCATGGGACTTTCCCAATGTATTCTTGAGGTAGGAATTATTATCCCCATTTTACAGTGGAAAACAAAAATTTGGTGAAAGGGCTGAAAGGCCACATTCTGTACATAAAGCTTGCAAGGGATGATCCAAAATGTGAAGCAAAAATATTACAAACTAGTTACTTTACCCATAAAATTTTTTATTGGTATTGCACCTTGGCATAATTATCAGAAAAAGTATTTTATATTTCTTCCAAAATATGTACTCCCAAATGTACTCAGAGTAGCTGAATTAATTGGCCATTCAGTAAAAATATTTTTCACTTAAATTTCTAAGAATTCCTGCCAAATATAACTTTTTAAAATTTAGGCTTTACTTATGGGAAGGCAGATTTTCTGACAATTGCGACTAAAGCATCTTTCCATTTTTGTGAGTTTGCTTACTAACTTGTGTCAACAAATTCATGCCATAAGCACAAATGGAAGAAAGATTAAAAGAGTTTAAGTGATTATGCATGTTCTCACGTGGTTAGTTGCCTTGTTCAACCAGATTGGGGACTGACCTCTGAGCACCTGAGCTGGGGCCAGTCCTATGGCTCGGGGCCTATTCTTTTTGTGCAATCAGGTGCAAGGTGGAGCTGTGTTGCAAATGCTGAAGGTAGCTTCAACATCAGTGTCCTTTGCCCACTATGATGTGACTTGACCAGAAGGAGGACCAGAGGGAAACTCTGTTTTAGGGAACTGAATGTTATCTATCTCTCTCCTCTCAACTTCTTTCTCCCAACTGTACTTACATCTGCTGCTCTGGAAAGAAGCACCAGAGAAAGAATGGATTTATAGAACCGTCTAGAACAAATATCAAATCCTGACTCTGTCACTTATGTGCTGTGTGACCTTGGTCTAGCAACTCTGCCTCCTTGTATCTTAGTTCCTTATTTTCATGCATTCATTCATTCATGCATTGAATCATACATTTATTTAAAAATATTTATTGGGAATCTATTAGACACTGGAATTCTGCTGTAAGCAAGATTAAGTCCCTTATCTCCAAGATTTTTCATTCTAGCGGGTGTGGAGGGTTGTTAGGGGAGGGAGACAATAAGCAAGACAACTAATAAATAATGTCATATAAGGGTAGTAGTAGGTGCTATAAAGATAATAAAATAGGGCAAAGTGATAGGACAAAGATTATAAAATAGAGAAAAATGACTGGGAGTGCTTCTAATCTGTAAGAGAGGATGGTAAATCCCTATTTCACAGGGTTGATATGAAGTTTGCTAATATGCTATATATGACATGCTTAGAACTGTGTCTGGAACAGAGGATCACTAATGATAACAATTACTGAGGCCTTGCAATGTGCTAGACACTGTTCAAAATGCTATAGGTACATTAACCTATGTAGTCACTTCATTTTATAGACCAGCTAACTGAACTTTACTTTATCGAAGAGCACAGGCTGGTTGAATTATTTGCCTAAGGTCAGGTCATTAACAGATGGGAGAACTGGGGCTTGCATTTTAACACTCTGGCCTCTGAGCCTGTATTTTAAACTGATTTACTAAATGTTAGTGGCTGTCTCTGCCTTCCCTATCTTGATTTATGGAGGATGGAGAGCCCCAGGGGGGGCCATATTTAGTTTTGTTAGCAGTGGGGTGGAGGTGGAGGCCAGGTGGGACCTGTGACAGCTTGTGGTGCAGATACAAAGGCATTTGGAAAGGAGTAACTACGAACCTGGCGGACGCTGCTAGAAGACAAAGAAGGGGAAAGCTAAGGATAATGAGGTCATGAGACAGTAGTGTGAAAGGGTATTAATCAGCTTGGGTTGCTATAACAAAATACCCATAGGCCAGGTGACTTAAACATCAGATGTTTGCTTTCTCACAGTTCTGGGAGTCTGACATCGGGGCGACAACCTGGTCAGGCTCTGACAACAACTCTCTTCCTGGCTTTCAGACTGCTGCCTCCTAGCTGTGTTCTTAACATGGAAAGAAGGGGAGAGAGCACGCTGTCTGGAGTCTCTTCTCTTATGGGGGCACTAATCCCATTACAAGTGTCTCGCCCTTAATGATCTCATTTAATCCTATTACCTCCCAAAGGCCCCATCTCCAAATACCACCATATTGGGATTAGGGCTTCAATGTATGACTTTTTTGGTGGGGGGGGAGGTGGAGGGGAGATGACAATTCAGTTCATAGCAGAGAGAATGTATAGAACCTATGGAACTTATTTTTAGAATCTATATCTACAAAATTTTCTATGCGTGGGAATCTAAGAGAGATTAAATATAATGGGAAAAATGCCAAGTTCTGAATATAAATCTAAAATCTTGCCAAGTCCAGGATGGAAGGAAATGTTTTGGATTTAATTAATTACATATGATCCTGGGCCTCCCTGGTGGTACAGCGGTTGAGCACTGCGCTGTGGAGCTGTCGGCAGCTCGCGATGCGAGTTCAAAGTCTGGCTGGGGAGAATCCCACATGGTGTGGCAGACCTCTCCTGCCTCACCTGCCTCGCCCACTGCTCCCCTCAGCAGTGTATTTCTGATCTGCCTGTTCTGCTCCCCACTCTGTCTCTGGTGAACCCTCTCACGGCCCCACACCTCTGGCCTGTACCCCAGCTTGTATGTATAAATAAATAAATCTTTAAAAAAAATTACATATGATCCTGAGCTGACTGGATGATGTAGTCATTGAAAGTGCTCTCTCTGATCAGATGCAGACTCTCTTGGGACAGGACAGCATTATACTTGCTCAGCCCCCACAGCTCAGTTCTTAGGCACCTTAGAATCTTGAGCATGGAGCCTCCTGGCTCCAGCATCTCAGAACCAATTCTACCATCTGCAAACCTCTTTCTATTTTCAAATAGACGTGATCCTGTTATTGTGGATATTGTAAAGCATTGCTATATTAATTTAAAACTGATTATATGTTATAAAACATGCTGCAGTATGCTCTGTCTTTGTATCGATAATAAACAGCAGGATTGAGAGTTAAGAAAAATGTATGAAATAAAATTTTAAAAAGTACAAACTTTCAGTTATAAATTTAATACGAAGTGATGGGTGTAACATACAGCATGGTGCCTATAGTGATAAAATATAGTGATAAAATATTGGCTCTTTAAAAGTTGCTAAGAGAATAGATCTTAAGTTCTCATTGCAAGAAAAAATTTGTAGCTCTGTATGGTGATGGATAATAACTGGACCTATTGTGGTGTCTCCACATATTCAATATCGAATCATTATATTGTATACCTGACACTAATATGTTATATGTCAGTTATACCTCAGTAAAAAAATTTAAGATTGAGAAAATTAAAATTGAGAATAAGACTAGGATTATTTTAGTTTAGTGGTACAAATTCATTTTCAGGTCAGTTCACAGCATATTATGGACCATTCAAATCCTGCCAGAATACAGTTTGAGAACCACTGCTTTACTGTAGGATCATCTCCATTCTTGTCAACCTCTTAACAGCCCCATCACCTGAGGATTTCTTCCCTCTGGCCATACTATCCAGTCCTCCTACTTCTCCCTTTTCATCATTTCTAGCTTTCCTCCCTCAATGGGACCCTTTCCAGCCCCAGTGGGCTATATATGACCTTAGCATCAGACATTCATTCATTTGTTCAGCAAATATTTATTGAATATACACTATGTGCCATGCTCTGTGTTAAACACTGGTGATAAATAACGGCTGAAGCAGGCATAATTTCATCCCTTATAAAATTCTAATCTAGTGGGGAATAGGGAATCAGATAATCTAATTAAGCTCATAGTTATGCCTAGAGGTGACATCTATGAAAGAACAAATTGGCGTAGGCCCCACAAGGGCAAATATCAAAGGCAGTGGTCGTGGTGCTGTCCGACAAGCAAGTGAAGTCACCTTTACTAGTCAAATTTTTAAGTCAAGGAAGTAGGGAGTTAATTATTACAAGTTTATGGATGAGCTCGATCAGTTATGATAAACAGTATATAACCTTGAGTAAACAACTCCATTTTCTACAGGAGGCATTTTAACAAGTTTCCTATAACACATTTTTATGGCCTCAAGTGTGTTAGTTAACAATCCTTGAGGACTATGGTGATCGTTCACAGGTGTTGTGGTGTGGGAGAATTATAGGGACTATATCTGACAGAGAAATCAAATATTATACAAAAATGAACAATGATGTAAGGAAATTAAAAAAAGATTAAAGAAAAAAAACAGTGTTTGAACGCATTAGAACCACTCTGCCATATTACATGGAGATTCTTTGCCCTCTTATCAACAAATTTAGAAACTCAACTTTATAATGTATATAAATATACATTTATATTTTGTATGTATTTTTTGTATATACATTATATACAAAATAATGTATATAAATAAAAATAGACATATAAATTTTATAGTAAATGATATGTGAATATTCCCTATTCATTCTCTATCCCACTGAGCGCTTTTTTAAAAAAAGATTTATTTATTTTTTTTATGCATACAAGTTCTGGGGTGTAGGCCAGAGGTAAGGTGGGGGGGTGGGGGGAGGGGGAGGTTAAAGGCACAAAATGGAGTAGAAAAGGACACAAGGGGCCACGGAGATGGATCACGGGTGAATTGGTGGTGGGTTACCCAAGGGGAATACAAAATGTAAAAGATATAAATAACAATAAAAATATATATTAAAAAAAAGAATTTGCATGTTTATTTACTAGGTGAACTAGTATTCTTCATAGCTGTCATAAAAGTCAGAACTCTTATTGGAGGGTAGTTTGGCAATTTATCTGGAAAGCAACTTGTGAGTCATAATTATAATAATTCTCTTTGATTTAATCACCCTACTTCTAAGAATTTGCCCTCAGAAAATAATCAAAGTGGACAAAGATTTATGTAGAATATGTTCATTACAGTGTTCTTTACAATAGGGAAACAATTTATATATTCAAGAAGATGGGGAAATTAAATAAATATGGTGAGTCTATATTTGAGAACCTGAAATATGCATATAAAAACAATTGGAAGGAAATAGCCCAAAACATCCAACTTTGCTTGCCTATGGTCTGTGACATTATGTATGATTCTTATTACATTATGTTTGCATTTCTATATTTTCCAAATTTTTAATAACTCTTACTTTCACAATTGAAAACAATTCTTTTTAATAATCTCATGGACAATTTTCCCCTACACTTTGTAAAAGACCACACTGGGGTGACAAACTCTCCCTCTGGGAAGGAACTACATAAAAATCCTCTCTTACACTCTCCTACTACTACCATAGCTCACGTCTTTTCCAGCTCCAATGGACTATGGCAACAAGATCCTAATTGTTCTCCTTGCCTCCAGTGTGTCTTCCCAGTCTCCATGATGTTGCTGCTAAAAGGAGCTTTCAACAATGAGAATCTGTTTGTTTGCCCCTGTGGTCACATCTTCATGGCTCCCCAGTCATAAAGTTGTAACACCTTAACAGAGCAGGTCTTGCACAATCTAGGCCCCAAATGCTCCTCTTCCGGGATCCTATGCTCTAGATACAACTAGTCTCACCTTTATGTCTTTGTGCACATCCACTGCTCTGGCTGATCCTTCAAGCTGTCAAAGCTGTCAGATGCTCACTCCTCTAGATGCAGGGAGATTCAGTTACCCTTTGGCTCTCCTTTCCTTGGTGCCCACTTTCTTTGCAAGTCCTTGGGACTATTTATTAATTGATATGCCTGTCTCCCCGATAGGATGCACTTCCCTGAAGGCTATCATATGATAATATCTAGTAAGTGCCAGGCCCTGTGCTTGGCATTGAATTGTTAAGAAAACACGTTGTTTTTTTCTTTGATTCTGCCCAGCACCTTGCACATGTTTATCAAACGAATGGTTGAGTGAGTTGTCTAGAACAGAGGCTCTTAAACGTCAGGGCTGATGAATCACTTGGGGAGCGTGTTAAAATATAGATGCCAGGGCCCCACCCTAATGCTACCGAAGCAGAATCTTTCACAAGCTTCCCAAATGATTCTGATGCACTCCACAGCTTGTGAACACTGAGAAGTCCCATTTATCTTCAGAAAAGATGGTGCCTGTCATTCCAGGCAGATAAAAGCCTGCTCTGAAAGGAAAGAAAGCATTATTGACTGAGCATGTATTTAGGTGCTTTATCTACTTTTCTCATTGAAGTCTCACAAAAACTCCCTGAGGGAAATACTGGTTTCCCCACTTCAAAGGAAACTGAGGCTCAGAAATGGTCAATCACTTGTCCACGATAAATTGATGGTACTGGGATTCTAACCAGGAAATTCCAACCTGTAAAGTGGTTTCCATGATTCCAGCCCTGCCACAGCCCACGCCTTTCTCTGTGTTTGATAGTCAACGATTCCCAAGAGTCTGCTGCAAACTGAGGGTCCCTGATGATGGTTTCCCCAGGTCTGGAAGGAATGGGAAAAGTGAAATGTCTAATGTCTTTTTAGAGGACTAGCTTCAATTCTGAGATTGTTTTCAACCATTCATTCAATAAGCATGTACAAGGTGCTGAGCAGAAGCAAAGAAGAAAAAAACATGTGTTTTTTTTTTTAACAATTCAATGCCATTTTTAGGGGTAAAATGTCTTTTTTATTTTTAAATTTTAAGTGATGGTGATGGTCGTTGATTTTTTTTTTATTGTCTCAGCAAAATAAAAATTAGGTGTTCTTGATTTGCTGTCCAAATTTTTAGACACTACACTAGTTCTAGAAGCACAGCCACCATTGACTTTAACTAAATCCCCCTTCTTTAGTGTGATCCTGTTTCCTTCATTCTCCCCACAGCAAACAGAAATCACTTATATATAACACTTCCCTGCACCAGGGAGGATGGGACACTTACAGAGTGGTGTTAGTGTGTGTGTATGTGTAGAAGTGAAGAAGAATGGACCAATTTTTTAGTTATTTAGCATAGAAAGGGATGGGAGAGCTGCTTAGTCTTCCCATTTGTCTGCTGTCTTCCTTTCTCTTCTGAATCTGGCCAGGGCAGGAAGAGTTTGCTCACAGTTTCAGCTCTTTTTCTGTGCCAGTTTAAACCCTATTGTACCACATGAGTATTAATGCTCCTGAAGTCTCCTCTCCTCCGGATGAGAGACAGGAAACCAAGCTGGAATAGGAAAGGGTTTGGAGAGACCAAGGTAACACAAATAACTCTCATGACCCCTGGACAGGGTAACTCAGTCTCGTAGGCTTTGCTCCACTTCCGGTTTAGCGGGGAGGAATCTTCTGGAAGGTTTAGCCAGGCTCAGCCAGGCACAGACTGTTCTCCCTGTCTGCTCCATTTTCTGTTCTTGGGAGATCTGGGGAGAAGAAGGTGGGGGCGGGAATGGGGAGGGGCGGACTGGTGATTTTGCCGACCTCTCCTCCTGGATTCTAAACTCTATGAAGACAGGGAAAGTCTGTTTTGTTTGTGTCTGTATCCCAGACACAGCCTGTAAGTGGTTAATAAATGCCAGTTACAGGAGTGATGGCTGGTTACCATTTCTCTCCATCATCCATGCGTCCGTTGTCAGAGCCTGGAATAACCAGAGAAGCTAAGGAACAGAAGACAGTTGGTTTACTAACATCTGCTGGGTCAAATCCAACTCCTTTGCAGAATATTCAGACCCTTTCTGACGTGGCTCATGCTTACTTCTCTGGGTTTACCTTCTTTCACTCCCTAGTCACCTCAGCACTATAATAATTTCCCTTAATTCAGCATGTCTCTTGTGTGTAATTTCCATTGGTATCTGCTTGGTAAAGACCATCTCATTCTTGTAGCTTTGGCCGCAGGTTTCTAAATGCCTCCAGCCATAATGAATGAGTCTGATGTCATCTGAGACATACCTTCATACTTCAGTTATTTCATTTGCCCCATGGCACAATACTTGTTTACTTTCCTGCCAGAACAGAGCTATGTGCTCCATGAGGACAGAATCTACAGCTTACTAAATTTTTTAACCCCCTGCATCTAACATAGTAGTTAGCACATACTCAGTGCACAGTAAACATTTGTTGGATGTGTAAGCTAGTAGATGAATAGGCTCACGTGTTTACAGGGGGGACAAGCAAGTAGAGAGACAATGATAAAACTGTGTGAAAAGGGTCATACTAGCAGTTGATTGTGGGTGCCGAGAGGAGGGAATGTCTAATTCCAGGCACCCCCTCCCCACTTCCTGCCTCCTGCAAGACACAATTGAAAATAAAAACAGTATACAGTAAAATTAAACTTTTTTTGAAACAAATTTTAGCCATACGAACAAAATAAGGTAAATTCTTTCTTTTGGGAAAAGGGTAGTGCCTCTGTTCTGTTGATCTGATACAGTCAGGGTGCTGGCACGCTCCAGAACTTAATTGATGGGCATATAATGACTACTGGCAGAGATGTGGACAGGGTTAAGGAGACCATTTAGGGGTGAAGAGGCATTTAACACTGGCAACAGAGGGAAGCTGTTGCCACCCCCAGGCCTAGAGATCTGGTCAGCGATCCTAGAAGCGTAGGCAGGGAGGAACACCACCCCCTCAGAATCTCAGCAGCAAGCTGGCTGTGGAAGAACCTTAATCTTGCTTTCTTCCCACACTCCAGTCTTCCTCTGCCTCTCATCAGCTGGGTCCATCTGAAGCCAGAGGGCAAGTGAGCTCTCCACAGGCAGTTTATAGAGGTCGCAGGCCAGGGCAGTGGGGGGAGGGCCAAGAATGGATCTGGGTGGTGGAAGGAAAAATGGAGAGTAATCAGCACAGAGGGGAGAGGTGTGTGTGATTAGTCTGCCTGTTGGGTAATCAAGCACTGACTCAAGCCTGTGGATGACAATTCTAGCTCTCATCTTTTGCATATTTAGGTATTTGTGTATCCAAGCTTATTAAAATCTGTGCTTCTTAATTTGTAGATGTGGGATGGGACAGGGATATATGTTTTAAAAAAGCTTCCCGAGTAATTTTGATAGACCCTTTTTATTGAAAACCACTTTTATAGTCTCATTCTCTCACTTCTATAGATAGGATGTCTAAGGTCCAGAGAAATGAAAAATGCCTCTCTCTAAGAACTAACCCTTAGGTAATGTTAGGGGATTTGGTTGGAAAACTGACATGTTTTCATTTATTTATTAGCCCAGTTATTTCATTTTATTGATGAGGAAACTGAGACTTCAAAGATGGAGTCACATGCCCATTTATGCAGCTAGTAAGTCAAACAGAAGGAGAGACTATTACTAAGTACAGTCTATCTAATGCTCAATCCAGTGCTTTTCCAGGCAGCACACTTTGTAGGGATGTGTGTGTGTGTGTGTGTGTGTGTGTGTGTGTGTGTGTCCATAGGACAAAGCCCTGGCGGCAGCAACTCTAGCCTCCCATTCTGGTAAGTTCTCTACAGCCCAATTGGAAAGAAAGGAGAGCAGGCAGAGTTCATAGGCCACTGGGCTCTACGAAGGATGGGGTGAAGGCTGAGGGTGAGCTCCAGGCGCAAACCTTGACTCTCACTCTATTGCTCCTGGCTCTGAATCTCTGGCTGTCAATTCTAGCACAAGAAGAGGGCCACTCCCCTCTTTCAAGTGGGTGTCAGGTCAACAGCAGAAGCTTTTGAAAAATGAAGAGACTCATTTGCAGGAGACTTCAGCCTGTGAGCTTCTCCTAAGTCAGTCCAAGGCTGGGGTCCAGCACCAGGGTCTCAATGTTACCATTTTAGGATGTTTGAAACTCCTGGATGGCTGCTAATTGGGGCTAGTTAAGGCTGGTCACCCCCTTTTCTGCAACCCTTCAAGCCTGTAACACAGCTCCTTCCCTCCTACTAGAAATCAAAGGCCACCAGTCCATCCTTTTAAGACTATCTGAAATTTGACACATCTGAAATCTGAAATGTACCTTTAGGAAGCCTGTGTAAGACCCATCTCCCCCTAAAAGATTCAAATAGGCTTTTCCAAAGGTGTCCAGAGGAGGTTTTTTCCAACATGTGTCACCTTGGTGTATGGTACTAAGGTCAACTGAGGCCCTCTGGGTCTTAGGAGAAATTGTTACCATTACTTAAAGAATTCAGATTACTTGGATTTAAAGGTATCTCCAGAAAAAAACTTTTAAATCAGAGAAATCTATTTGAAGTCAGCGCAGCCATCTAGAGAAAAAGTTTTGTCGTATGGAGTCATCCATTCCTCCTTATGTGAAATCCCCTCTTCTCTCCAAGCCCCATGCACCAAATGTGGTCTCCTCTCCCCATTTATCCCATTCACTTTAGAATTTACTGCCATATAAAATTCTTCATGGTGTGTTACTAAATTTGACTTTTTTCCTATTAATTCTGCTGATGTTAATTTGTTGGGGCATCCAACCTCATAAGACCATAGCGGGGTGGGGAAATTTTCCCCTGCATCCATCCAGACACTTCCTTGGATTTGAGAGGAATCTCAGAGATCGTCCACTCATCTAATAAACGAGGAAGTCAAGGCCAGAAAAGGTAAGTGAATCACTGAGTCCAGAGCATGGAAGTGGCCAAACTGGAACTAGATCCCAGTCCGTACCTACCAGTTCACCCATGTAATTCCCATGATTCTAAACATACTCAGTTTCAAGTGTGGCTGCGCACATTTTTGTAACAGCATAACATCTACTTAAGTTGTACCTTTGGCAGTTAGTTCACACTCCTTTCGGTCCTTAACTATGTTCAGGTTTGCCTGGTTGTTCTTATATGTATGTGACAGTTGTCTCTGAGTTTTGAGAAGTGTGTGCCTAAGGTCAATTGAGTATCTATTATGACATATGTGTTCTTTTGTGTTGAAGGCTGTCGACCTGTGGTTGTACATTTTGCACGTATGTACGTGTTAGGTACATACACAGTCACAGGGTGATCTGATTCTGTACATTTTTGTGTTTTTGTTAGGACTATGGGTTTATGGACTGCTAAGAACCCAGATATGTGTCTCTTTTCCCGTTGCAGATTGTGCGTCTGCTGACCACTGTGTGTCCATTTCGGTCTGTTTGGATGCAGCGTGGTTGTAGGTCTAACAGCCACTGTGTCCGCCTGGACTGCTTGTTAAAAGGCTATGGGGAATAGGTTTTGGCCTCTTACCCCTGGGTTATGAGAAAATGTGTGTAGCCATGTGTCCAGGACAGGAATGTGGCTGTCTTCAGCCAGATTCTGTCCTCACCCAGGAACTGGGGTCACAGTCACGTTCCAGGATGCCTTGGCCCAGAGACCCGGCAGGGCGGGGCCTCGGGGCCCCATCTTCCGCCGCCCTGGGAGAAGCCTCTTTTCTCCCTGCCGAAGCCAGAGGTGCCTGGACGGCGAGGCCACTCGGGCCCCGCCCCTCCTACTCCAGCCCGTTCATTGGCCGTGTCTGCAGTGACGTCGTGGGGATCGCAGACAGAACCCCCGGAGCCGGGCGCGCGGGAGGTATTGTCCGTCACTCTGGGCTTTGTCTTCTCCTCACCTGGCCGTGGGCGCGTCCTGGCCCCTGCAGCCCGGAGCTGGGTGCAGCTGTTGCAGCCGCCGCCGCCGCCGCCGCCGCCGCCGCCGCCATGGTTTCCCCAGTCACTGTGGTGAGTGAGCGAGCTGGCGAGCCAGCATCCGGTACGGCCGGACCCCACCGGCCAGAGGACTGGGCTGCGAAAGGCCGAGCCGCTGGGAGCCGAGACCCGGCAGGGGGCCGTCTGCAGCCGGCCTCCCTAGGCGGGAGGTGGGCGCTGTCATGGTCCCGGCTCCCTAAACCCGCGGGGCTCCTCCGCGCGCCCCCCGCCTGCCCGTGGGAGGGAGGAAAACAGTGGGCACGTGACTAGGAAGCGTGACTTTGTTGATCTGTCTGGAGCGGGTTGGCGGGGTCGGGCGGGGGAGAGGGAGGGGACTGCAGCGGGCCGCGGGATTCTGCGTGGGCAGACCACGGGGAGGTGTGAGAGAGGACGGGGGTGGGGCACGAGGGTGGCTGGATCCTCCTGGGAATCCTGTCCCAAATTTGTTTGCTCCCCTTCCTTATGAGCAAGGCTGGGGCTGGGAGTGGGGTGGTGCGGAGGGGGAGGAGACGCCCCTGAGTCTAAGCCGTATTGAAAAAGTATTGCGGGAAGAGAAGTCATTCTCTATTGTCACCTCCTCCTTTTCAGACTTTCTCGAGAACCGTTGTCTTCCCCCGGCCCCTTGCTGCTGCTTGTGGTTCTGGGCTCTCTATGACTGTCAAACTCCCCACTAATGCCTCTTTCTCCTTCTAGGAAATTTGGGATGAAGTAGATGTTGATATTTCCGAGGGCTGGCAGGTGGATGCTGAGGAGACCTGGGGACTCTGGGACTTTGCATCTCCTCCAGTCTCCTCTACCCATGCCCCTGGCCTGACCAGCCTAGATGGAGGAATCTCCATCGAAGGGAATTTACTCGCCTATTCTCCCTACTCTCAGCCCCTGCAGTTCCCAAGGCAGGCTTAGACCCTGGATGCACCCATCTGGCTCTTCCCAGCCTCCCTCATCTCAGTCTGATCAGTCCCTGGGTATCTGGAAGTCTGGATGTCTGATTATTCCCCTGAACCCGGTCTTTGACAACCACCCAACTAGAAGCGTTAGCACTTTGGGCAGAGACTGGGCACCTCAGCTGCTCTGAATCACTCTCAGAGACCCTGTACCAGAAACCCAAGGAAAGGCGCTTCAGGGCATCAGAAGGATGACTGCTCTGACCTTTCTTTAACAGCCCTCCTCCTCCCGCCTGAGATCAAGTCAGCTGCTCTCACTTCTCTTTCTCAGTTCCCTATCTCCTCCCAGTCTGGCTTCAGATCAGAAGTTGGGAAGAGAACCCCTCCCCCTTTTCTGCTTCTCTTTCTGGTGTGCCTTGAGTTGCCCTTGTTCTCTGGGAAACTAGACTAACTGATGCCTCGTGTTTCCCCCTCCCCACCTTCCCTCTCTCCTCATCCTTGAAATCCCTGGTGTTTCAGTGACACTTTTCTTGCTCCCAACTCAGGGGCCCATTTCTCTAGTCAGGATCCTCCTTGTCCTTGATGGTCTTGTTAGGTACCTTTAGGGCTAGTTGGAATGGAGGCTGAAGAGCAGATTGAAGATGAGAGCCTGTGGAGGCTGAGGTGTGGTTGGCAGTGTTCACCCACACACGTTCCTGGCACTCACCTGGTGTTGCCAGGGCCCTAAGCCTGTGCCCTGGCCCCATTGCAAAGGGTCACGAGTTGCCAGTCGAGGAGACTCTCTGGCTTTCTGCTGACTCCACTCCATTCCAGACAGCTGGGGGTTGATGCTGGCAGGGCTAAAGGGGCTTTCGGGAGGGAAAAAAAAAGGGGGAAGGAAGGGAGAGGCCTTGAGCTGCCAGAGGCTACTATATCCCAAGGTCTGTTTTCTGTCCATGCGTGAGTGTTCCGGCCCTGGGAACAGTGGAGCTCTTCTCCTTCCTAATCAGTTATGCCTCAGGGTGGTGATAAGCTTGTTCATACCCTATGGGCGGGTTTGGGCTGGCCAGACTGGGTTTCTCTATGTCAGCCCTCTGCTTGGGGAGTGGGGCCTGGTTCTGGGTTGGATGTCTGGGCTGAGGATACTGGCCCTGAGCCCCCTAATTGGGGTCCAAGCTCCCATGCGCTGAGTGCTGTCCTCTCCTATGTCCTCCAGGTGAAGAGTGAGGGACCCAAGCTGGTGCCCTTCTTCAAGGCCACCTGCGTGTATTTCGTGCTCTGGCTGCCCTCGTCCAGCCCGTCGTGGGTCAGCGCCCTCATCAAGTGCCTGCCCATCTTCTGCCTCTGGCTCTTCCTTCTGGCCCACGGCCTAGGATTCCTGCTCGCCCACCCCAGTGCCATCCGTATCTTTGTGGGGCTCATCTTCTCTGCTGTAGGTGATGCCTTCCTCATCTGGCAGGACCAGGGCTATTTTGTGCACGGTTAGTGACCACAGTAGCTACCTGAGAGGGATCCTGAGGCTGAGGTCTAGAGGGGTCCTGGGTGGGGGCAAAGAGTTGGGAAAGGGATCTATCAAACATAAGGGGAATCTGAGGCCAAATACAATGGGGCCCCTCTTTGGGATGAACTTGCAGGTGATCTGGTGACCAGTTCCAGAGTTCCTGTTGGTGGGGGTGGAGGTGGGGATATCTTCACCTTTGTGGAATTCTTCCCATCCCCATGACTCCCCAAACAAAACCCCTGGGTTATCGCAAGCACTTCACGGATACTCCGCCCCCTACAACTTGTTTCTCACCTGAGCCTGCTTTCAACATCCCTTCTTCCCTTTTCACTCCCAGGTCTGCTGATGTTTGCCGTGACCCACATGTTCTACGCCTCAGCCTTTGGCATGCGGCCACTGGCTCTTCGGACAGGTCTGGTTATGGCAGTGCTGTCAGGCCTGTGCTATGCCCTCCTGTACCCTGGCCTCTCAGGTGCCTTCACCTACATGGTGGGGATCTATGTGGCCCTTATCAGCTTCATGGGCTGGCGGGCTGTAGCGGGGCTAAGGCTGGTTGGGGCAGCCTGGCGCTGGACGGAGCTGGCGGCAGGAAGTGGTGCGCTGCTCTTTATCATCTCTGACCTGACCATCGCCCTCAACAAGTTCTGCTTCCCTGTGCCCTATTCACGGGCGCTCATCATGTCCACCTACTACGCTGCCCAGATGCTCATTGCCCTGTCAGCTGTCGAGAGCCGGGAGCCAGTGGAAGACTATAGACTGAGCAAGGCCAACTGAGGGGCCAGGATCTGGTCACTCCTCTCTCCTGGGGCTGGAGTTCCCTGAGACCTGGGAGTCTATCTGGGTTGGAGCAGGATGGCTGTAGGGCATCCTAGGGCAGCAGGTACTGCCTGGGAAATGTATAAGGTCAAAGGGATAAGCAGGGTCTCTCCAGCAAGTCTAGGGTCCAAGACAATGCTGAGAGCTAAAAAGAGCCAGTCTAATGCTCCTTGTTGGAGCAAGAAGTGCACCTCTCCCTACCCCTGCCCCATCAGGACTGTCCAAGCCCCTCTGAAGGGTGATGGTGCTCAGCCTGACCTCCCCCTACTTCTACTAAATGGAAGCGTCTGACTCACCCACTCCTATTCTTTCTGAGCCAAGCAGAGTTGAGGGAAGAGGGGAGAAATCTGTGTTGAGTCAGTTTCAAGGCTTGAAGCCCCTTTCACAGGCCCTTAGTTGGGAAGATTTGATGAGGATGGAGTCTCCCTTTCCCTCATCCATCCTTGTTACTTGAACAATCTCAATTTCTCAGTGGTGGGTGGGAAGGTGAAAGAGGGGTATCTGTCTAGGTAGGCAAGAGAAGGGATTTCTTTGGTCTGGAAGCTTGGGGTACCAAGGATTCAAACTGGTCCCATTCAAAGGTGATCCCACAGCTCAGGCCCCACACCACCACACCCTTAGACCCTATTCCCAGAGATAGGGTGAATTATGCCAAAGGAAGGGCCAACATGTGTGAGTGTGTGTGTGTGTGTGTGTGTGTGTGTGTGTGTGTGTGTGTAGTCCGTGTTCCAGCTTATCTATGTCTTTCCCTGCCATCTGTCTCTGTCCTGCTGCTTGCCGAAGTCTTATAGGGAGAGGGACTCAGGGAGCTGCTGAAGGGGGATGCTGAGCCTGGCTCGGAGAGTTGTCCCCCCCACCCCCCAGCGCTTTTCCTCCCAGCCCCTCCTGAACTGGGAGCAAGAGGAGGGAGCGCCAGTGACACTCTAGGGTCATAAGGCCCGAGGCACATTCAATGCAAGGGGATCCAGGATGGAACAACTCCATCCTTTACTTCTCATGAGAAAAAGAAATAAAAACCAAGGGCTGTTGGTTGCCCCATTTTTCTGCCTGAGTAGCACGTGCCTGTTCTGGAGAGGAGAGGGTGGGGGCATGGTGCCAGGGGCCCTGGATGTCCTCACAGTCTGGGTCACAGTCCTGGCCAGTGCATCTTGGCGCCAGGCTGGCTCCCTGGCTCTGGTGACACTGTGCTGATTGGAGCGGGTCTCACTTCCCTGGTCACGTGTGTGGGTAAGGATGTAGTTCTGGGTGGGGGGTGGGGACATTGTGAATTTTTGCTCCATTCATTCCCTTGTGCGTGGGTACCTCACCACCTTTGGTGATCTCAGCTACACAGTGTCCTCTGCTGATGCCCTCTCCCCGCCCCCCAATGATCCAGATTCCCTTCAGGCATCTCCTCTCGCCTTGGACTCAGTCTGGGATTGGCTGATTCATACTTCAGATGCGAAGCCCTGGCAGAATAATGCCTCACCCCACTCCAGGGGCATTTGCATCTTAATGGGCAGTACTCTGATCCAGAAATATAAAGGGCAACCTTGGGTGGTGGTAAATATGCCCTTAGTAACAGGGTTATTTACAGTTGTGGGACATGATAAGGGAGACTCAAGTCCCATGTGGATGTTGGATAAATCAGAGATTTTCAAACTAGGATTTTTACAAAGCTCCATGGTGAGAGATAGCAAATAAGTAGAGAAGGGAATAAAGACCCCTTATTCCTGTTTTAAGTCTAGTAGCTTCTTAAGACCTTTTTTAAAGGGAGGATTCCACTGCAAAACATTCAAGTTTCGAACCCAGTAAGCTGAGTGACTGATCCCTTCTAGCTCTGGGGTGCTCTCATTCTCAAACAGTGGGAACTCTGGGTGCTAAAGAGGCAAGCTTCTGAGCCCTTCAAATCCTGGACTCAAGACAGACCCGGTGAAGAAATGGGAGGGAGAAGGCTGAAGTTGCAAAACTTGTCCTCTGTACTGAGAGGGGAGAGAAATGTGATTGCAGAGATGGGGAAGGGAAGTCCAGGCCCAGGCAGAAGGGGGCTGGTCACCTCCCATGTGGGTGGGTTGAATTAGCCTCTCAGGGGTCTGGGTTCTGCATCTCCCCATCCCATTCCTGCACCCATCTACTTAGTCCCCGCTGTGCACCACCCTCAGGGACTGACAAGGGTGAGCTCAGCCAGTTTATTGTTCACCCCACCCTCTCTTCACTGCTGTTTATATTGACAAGCACCAGAGAGCAAGCTGGGCTTCCCTCACTGGGGGCCATGCAGAGTCCAAGAAGCCCCGTATCACAACATTCTCCTGATGCCTGGGCTGGGTTGGAGCTCACAAAAGGTACTCTGATTGCTTCTGCAGATTCTCAGTGACTGATGCTAGAATGTATTTATCATCTTTATCTGAAAGAACAGAACAAGCATTTGTTAGCGTTAATGGTGCTGGAGGCAGGTGAAACCCAGATAACTGAACTTGTTTGTTACTGTGCAGAAACGGGGGCTGGGGCCTGGCTGACACCCTCAATTCTCCACAGGGGTTTGACACCAACCCGAGTCCCAAGGTCAGTTGCGTGTAAGGGTGCAAGAGCAGCCTTTATTCAGCACTTAATATTTGCCAGGCATTGTGCCAGGTACTTCCAAGCATTCTCTCATTTAAGCCTCACAACAGCCCTAGGAAGCAGAAAAAAAAGGCTTCAATGTGACTTGCCAAAGTCATAGGGCCGTGACCCCTTGTGCTCACAATCAGAGCTGTCAGGGTTCGTGCTAGCTGTGGAATGAAAGCTGGCTGTCTCTCACAGTGCCTGCCCTGGCCTAGTTCTGTGCACAGTTCAACAGTCTCTCTGGCGGCATCATCTCAGTGCTAGACACTTTGAGCACTTGAGAGACAGAGCAACAGGACATGGTCCTTTCTCCAAGGGAAGGCATCTATAACAGGATGAAAGTGGTCTGTAACCATGGAGACCATGGCAATGGAGAGTTCAGGGAGTGGCAGAGGATAAAGCTGTATCAGGGCGGACTTGTTGATTGGGACTTTCTCAGGAGGATCATGGGAATTTAGAAGGGAATTTAAACAAGAGGGAGCAAGGCAGATCAGCTTTGCATTTGGAGTTCATGCTCCTGTCAGTATAGCTATGAGGATAGAATGTATAGAATAAGGAATAAAATTTTCCTCTCTATGTACACTCGAGCATAAAAGTGGCAGTGTGCTGAAGGAGAGCTTCTAGTAGGCTCCCTTCAGTTCCTCCATCTGCTTTATTCTAAACCAATAGTTTTCAGTCTTGGCTGCGCATCAAAATTATTTGCAAAATCTTGTAAACAGATTCCTTCTAGAGCCCTGCCAGAGATGTGATTGTAAGTCTGGTTTAGGCCTGATCACCAGTATCTTTTTCAAAGAGGAATCTAAGCACACCAAGGATTGCAAACCACAGTCTACTGAAAGCTGGCAAACTCCGTGTCTGCAGGCACCAGGCACATAACAAATGATAACCGGAGGAAGAACAGTGGTGCAACTTTGGCCAATTAAGGAATGCTTCCATCTGATGGCAGATTAAATAAAAATGCAAAGAATGGATGGACTACCCATGAGGCAGCCATTTTGCACTTCTGCCCCAGAGGGGACACAGCTGTACAGCACCCACCTTAACCCCAGCCGTGGCACTCTCAGATAGACTGTCAGCTTGCAGCTGCTGCGATCCTTGCCCAGCACGCTGTAATCGCAGCGATCTCTGAGTGTGCAGGTGGGGATGAATGACGATGGTGCATCCGCCGCTGGTGGAATTGTACCAGAACTTGGAGTTGGCCATGATGTTGACATCGCCTTTGGAGAGGGTCACCATGGGCCGCAGGTTCCCAGGGAAGGCGCAGGGCATGGTGCAGTCCTGGCCGGTAGCACTGTGTCCTTCTGTGGTGTGGCTTCAGTTGGAGCTCAGGTCCTGAAGGTGCGGGGCGGAATGCAGCAGCCATGAGTGCTTCATTGCCCCCAACACACGCCTGCTGGCCCAGAGCTCAGAAGGCACTGGGGAGACCATGGTCGCTGGACCCCAAGGACCTGGGCTAGATTTCCAGATGCCATCAGGTCGGGGGCCCAATTTCTGTATGGTTCTTAAGATCCCACCCCCTTCCTCCTTTCCCTCCCACCCCCCTCCATCCCTCATCCCCATGACTCCAGGGTTCCACAACCTAAACCGGGTCCAGGGTTTTTAGCTTTTCCAGACGGGCAGTCCTCAACTTTTTTAGTCTTTAGCTTTGGGAACCCATAGCTGTTCCCTGGGCTTTTAACTCCCTACACAAGGTTTTCCCAACTTCACTCCAGCCTCTGTGGTTTCTGCTTTCACCCATTTAGCCATCTTTTCAAGTGTCTGTAAGGCTATTCTCACCTTTCACCCCCTCCCTCCTGGCCTCCAGGTCTCTGATGTTACCTCAAATCTTCGGTACACTTTACAATCCTTATGGCACCCCCTTTATTGTGGATCCTGGACAAAATCTGAACCCCCAAGCCCTCCTGCGCACTCTTGTCCTTCTTGACCAGCCAGGTTTCCTCAGAGTCCAGTGGGTCACTGTAGCCAGTTTCATCCCTGGCTACCACTTGGAAGTAGTGCTTCCTGCCGGGAGCAGGCCGTCCCCGTGTACTTGTCGCTGAATACTCGCTTTCTGCATGAGCCAGGTGGCCGTGCTGGCGTCCCGCTTCATGATGGCGCGGCGGGCCTCCCGTCATTCCGCACGTCAGGGCTGTGGTCCCGGGTCAGAGTCATATGTCCTGAAGTTCACCAGGTATGATGCAGAAACTGAAACAAGGGGTTGGTCCTAGTTCAATGCTTCGAGGCTTCAGGATCTTGAGAAAAAAAGCAGAAACAAGCTTCCCCATGAAGGCAAAAGCTGGTAGTTTTCTTTGTGGTGATCGTGGGATAGTTCCAGTCTCTTTGGTCACATCAGTCACTTGAGGCTGGGAAGCAAGACTGGGGGTTGGGGCTCTGTGGGGGGCAAAGAGAGGGCAGAAGTTAGGAGGGGAAGCATGGAGAGAGTTGTCCATGCTGACCTTTGGCTCCCCTCCTTAAAACCAATGAATCTGAACTCTGGTTACACATTAATGTCAAGCAGGGAAAAAACAACATCCACCCAACAACAATAAGTAATGTCTGGGTCCTACCTCCAGATGCTCTAGTTTAACTGGATTGGGGTAGAGGTACAGCATCAGCATTTTTTAAAGACTCCAAGTAATTCTAAAGTATAGCCAAGACTGACAATCACAGACTTAAGCCTGCCAACCTGTGCCAATCCCAGTGGCATAGGGATGTACTGTCTTCACACGCTGAAACATGGAGATCAGTTGGGAGGCAAGTAATTAACTAGTTATCATAATTAAAATGGTGATGTTAAGGTTTTTTCCTTTGGGAAAAGAAAAAAAAACTAGAATGGATTTAAAGTTATCCCTAAAGTGACATCACTGTCACTTGGATTTGGGATGAATTCTAGAATATGGAAACAAGTGGGGTCAGTTCCCTGGGATCATGGATGGTTCTGGATATACATACACATACACGGGAGGGTCATTGAATGGGAAAAGTTGATAACTCCTGCCCCAAATGATGTTCTGCTCTTACCTTGGAATCTGCCTCCTGGGACAGCTAGAGAGATGACCCTGCGGAATTCCCCACCGACCAGCTTTGCCCCACGCTGACCCCCGAGTTCCCCACTGATCACAAGGCTATCTCACTGACCAACAGGATTTCCTGCAAACACTTCATCTGTCTCCAACGGGTTGCTCACTCCTTCCGAAATGACTGCCAGGATAGGAAACTGGTAGGCTTTTCCTTCTTCTATCTTGTTGGTAGAGAACTGGGTGACTTTACTAGCCACCTCGCCTATCTTAACCCAATATTCCCTGCCGACTGCCTTCCGTTCCACTATGACCTGTGTCACAGGTTGCCCACCATTGTCCTTTGGAGCCTTCCACTTCATGTGCACACAGCTACCTGAGAACTCCAGGAATTCCACTTTGCCCTGTGGAGGCTTGGGACGATCTGGACACACAAGGTAGCTTCAGAATGGGGCTTTGGAGCAAAGATCAGAAGGGTTCCATTTCATTTGCTAGGGTCCACTCAGACTGGAACATAGCTAGATCCTGAGTTTCTGGTTTCCTTGCCTTTCCCCCAAAGAGTTTGTCCAGAGTTTGATCTTGGCCAGGGACTTTTGCCTGCTATGAATGGGTAGATTGGAGACCTGAGAGACTCCACCACTCCTAATCCCCTTTAGTCACCTTCCAGACAAAATCTTTCCCTCTTCTGAACTTCTAGAATGCCAAAATGTCCCAGTATTACAGTGATGTACCTTATAATTACATGTATACCTGTTTTCATCCCTTTGGCGTTGAAGGACTGTGGGGGAAGACTTTGTCTCTGTATCTCCAGTTCTGAGAACACAGAAGAGGGGCTCATTAATGCTGCTGAATTGAATTGAAAGCCAAAGCTTCCCACCTTGCAGCTTGATGGAAATACAGATGGAGGAGTTCGTGATGGTGATGGTGTGTATGTGGGGGGCATGCTGAATTAAAGCCAACTCTTCATCTCTTTCCTTAACTTATGTTCAGACCCACCCCAAATCTTTTTCCCATTCCCAATCCAGCTTTTTCTCCAACTTCATTTTATCCTCAACCCTACCTCACCTCCCCTCACTTCATTTCACTACCAGACCCAATACCCATCCTAACAAACCTCAGTTCCATCCCTATATCTCACCTCTCTTCACCTTCCAACCAGTTCTCATCTCCAAGTCAATTAACAATACTGTAGCAACATCTGAAAGTCTAGTATGTGCTATGCATTCTGCTATGTGCTTTAAATTTGCTTGAAATAGATCCTAACAAAACAAAACAAACACCTACTGTTGCAGATGAGAAACTGAGATATAGGAAGTTAATGGACTCACCCAAGGCTAAATTATTTAGGAAAGTAAGGAGTGGACTTCTCCTGCAAAACCAGAACTCCAGTCCTATTCTCAACTCCAACTCCAGCTCCATCCCAGTCTGCCTCCCACCCTGAGGGCTGGGCAGCAGGCGCCCTCACATCAGACCAGCCAGGGCTCTGGTCTCACCCAGCACACTGAGATGCACAGTGGCAGTAGCTGAGCCATGGTCATTCTTGAGTTTGAGCAGGACAAGGCCGCTGTCTTCATGCACAGTTTGAAATGGTGAGCAGTGCCTGGTCTTCCCCTCACTCCATGGACATGCTCTCCTCCTCTGTCACTTCCATGCCGTGCTTGTACCATGTAACTTTGGGTAGTGGCTTTGCCCAGAAGGGCACCTTGATATTTGCTGTGTGGCCCACCTTAACCGACACGGGATGCACAGCTGGTACCTCCAGTATGGAAGGGCCAAAGGATGTGGCAGGGAAGCCAGTCCTTTGAGGAGCCTAGGGGATGGGCAGAGCTATGAGCATGTGAGCGGGCCGGGTCAGCTTTTTCTATAGTGGGCAGGACCTTACCTGCAATGAATACTGATGCTTCACTCTTTGCGCCCTTGGCCTGGAAAGTATTTGCCCTCCTGATCTGGGGGTGGATGTGAATTTGAGTGCATACCAGGTTGACCCCCTTCCTCCTTTGTTCCCTTCCCAGCCCCCTGCCTCAGACCTTCTTGCCATCATTCAGCACCACACATAATGCTGCTGTGCTCCCAGGGGCTGGACATCCTGCTCTTGGCAGTGGCCAGCTGCTCTGGGTTAAAGGGGGTTGGGCTGGAGCAGGGTGTCACTGTCACACCTTTTCCCTCAAGGGCAAAGGGCTGCTGGTGATGGCCTTGGGGAAGGGTAGGGCTGCTGTAGAGATCAAAATAATTTATGCAGAAGGGTTGGTCATGGTCAGTGGGCGATTGGGGGAGTGCTGGTGGTGGTGGGGGGAGGGGAGCCAGTAGATTAGGTGCTGGGGAAGAGCCCGTTGTATTGGGAAGTGGTGACTAGGAAGACTGAGAGATGGTTAATGGGGCGTGATCACTGAAGGATAGTCAGTGGGGTTTAGACTACTCAGCTGAAGAAGGAACAGATGGTGGCATGCAGTTGGTTAGTGGATGCTGGTCGGTGTTACCATGCAATGCCCAGAGTTAATAGGAACCGAGGGTGGTCAGGGTTAGTGGAGAATGGTCAGAGTTAGTGAGTAGGGGCTGGTCAGGACCAAGGGACATGGGGTGATCAGGGTTTCTTGTGTTGTAGCGCACTGTTGGGGAAAGCTTTTTTTTCATTCCTTTGGTGAATACAGAGCCCTACCCCATGCAATGTTAACAGCAATTTGAAAAAGCACTTTGGTCAATTTTAGATATGTGTCAGGCTCTAATCTAGCTAATTCACACACATTAATGCACCCATTTCTCATACAAGAAGATTCTGCTATTATTTCCTACTTTATAGGTGGGGGAATCTGAGGCAAAGAGAGTTAAATAACTTGCTTCAAATATAGCACTTAAGTGGTAGTAGAAGCTGGGATTTGAACCCCAAGTAGTCTATTTCCAGAGACTGTTCTCTTAATCACTAAGCTACATTGCCCCCTTGGAGCTCCTTATGCCACGGTTCTCCCTTACACCCTGTGTTCTGCCTCTGTTGTCTCCTCCCTGTGCGTCCTTTCCTGCAGAGCCCCACAGGTCCTCTCTCCCATATCTCCTTGGACCCCATCCTTGGCTACCTCTCCCCACTGACTGTATCTTCCTTGTGCCCCTGATGCCCACACTCATACCTAGCACTGTGAGCTCCGCACTCATCCACTTGTCACCCACTGCCAGGGCGCAGGTGCCTGCATCGTTCTGGTTTTGCCTTAGATCTTGGCTTGTTCCTAATTTTAGACCCCAGTTCTCTTTGGCAATGCCCCATCTCCTGATGCAGCTTTTCTTATCCTGCCTCTCCTCTGGGGCAACGACAGCCTCTGTTCCGTTGCCTAGTCCTTGGGTTGCCCTTAGGCTCTCTGGTCTGTGAGAGAACCCGGACCCACCCTCTGGTCCCTGCCTCCCGCCTCATCAGTAACTGGACCTTGGACTTGGTCCTTGAACCTTCAGCATGTGCTCCTTGTGCACACTGCCCTAGAACATCTTGACGGACTCGAGGGGAATGCCGCTCTCCTTTTCCAGAAAATGTCTGGTTTGGGGTTCCCTGCACCCAGGCTTGAAACTTGGCTTTTTCCCCTGCAGTGGGCATAGGACACATTTTTCACCTGTTAGTCTTCAGGCTGGACCTTCTCCTGCTTCCAGGATCCTGCCTGGTCCTAGAAAGCGAAGGGCCCTCAGCCTGGCTCTGCCAGCGTTTGTCTAGTGAGGGCCTTGGTGGTGGTGGTGGCAGTGGCTGGGGGGACAGGAAGAAAGGAGAGTACCCTGGGGAGACATGGTGAGTGACATACCCTTGGCCGCTGTGATGGGGTGAGGCTTCTCCAGGAACTCTGGGACACCCTAGCCCTCAGGGATGTTGGACCTCCAGGTTGCCAAGCCGAGGAACTCTGCAGTGCTGGAGAACTTCCTTGTCACGACTTCCTCTGTGGCATCAAGTGAGAGGTCAGAATGGGCTCCAGGAAGAACTCAGCTTGGGACTGGAGGGGGCTGATTTTTGTTTGAGGGGTAGGCAGAAAGTTTTAGGAATCGACCTGGACCAGGAAAGGAGAATTTCAGCCCAGTGGTCATTGTACAATAGTATGGGAAATTTCAACCACTAGGGGCGCCAACTTATCTCCCACCACTCACTGTCAATGACCTTTATTGGGCTCCCAAACAAGTTGCAGTGAATTTTTTCCTTTAAAAAAAAAAAAGATTTATTTATTTATGCATACAAGAGTTGGCCAGAGGTGTGTGTGGGAGGTGAGAAGATTCACCAGAGACAGAGTGGGGAGCAGAACAGGCAGACTGACTAAAGTATCTGCTGAGGGGAGCAGCGGGCGAGACAGGAGAGGTCTGCTGTGCCATGTGGGTTAGCTCCCTGGCCGGGGATTGAACTTGTGCTGCAGTGGCTGCTAACAGCTTCATCGTGCTGTGACTTGACCCCTGCACCACCAGGGAGACGATCCCCCCCTTTCTTTTTGCAGATGTACTTTTTAAAAATTTCCTGATCTCTCCAGTAACTCTCCTGGAAGTCCTGGTCCCCCAGTAGGGACCCTGAGCTGCTTCTGCTTTGGAAGTCTGGTAGCTGAGTTGAGCTCTGCTCTGGGCCTTCTCCTTGCAAATTCTGGTGGGGTCAGCATTCATTGCCAAGCTTGTGGTGTTTCTTGAGTGGGGGACAGGAGACATTCCCAGTCCAGTGTAGCTACAAGTGGGAATCCCCTTATCAGAAAGTGCATCTCAATACATGCTCTGCTAATACCTTTCTAATTCAGAAAACACAAAGTTGTCTTTCCAATATAAACTACAGAAAATCTTACTAGTTGGTGAGCTAATAGTCAATAATTGCTCTGATTCTTGCAGCAATTGCCTTGTGTCAGGAATGTGCTAAGGACAGTTCAGAGATTATTGTACCAAATCCTCACAACATCCCAGTGAAGGAGTTGCTTTTCTAATCTACACCATTTGGAAGGACTGAGATGAGAAAAATGTGTTAGGAAGTCCTGTCCTGGCTTTTCAATAGTGACTGGAGGTCCCAACCAGCACTGTGCAGACTGCACAGGCCTGCAGATGTTTTACTTGACACCTACAATGTTAAAACAAAAAGCAGTCCTATATCTACCGATTGAGAGTGTTCACATGAAAATTCAGATTTCTGTATCCCAACATTGCCCTGGTATTCCCATATAATAGCTGTCAGTTGGGGGGGGAGAGGGAAGGAGAGAGGCCACCCCTTTAGATAGAGCATGCCCTCTCCAGTTCAGCTCACTCTTTTTCCCGCATTTATGTTCCCTGCCTGCACCCAGTGGTTTTCAATGCTGGCCGCACATTAGAATCCCTGGAGAGCATTCAAAACAACAACCCAACAACACCTGATTTACCAGTCTGGGTGAGACTCAGGCATCACTGTCTTTCTCACTCCCCTCCTGTCCCTTCTCTTCCTCCCCACCCATACACACTAAGAAGATTCCAATGTGTTGCAGGGATAAAAATTACCACAATCATCACTTGAGTTTGCAACTTCTGGTTTTCAGCCCCAGGTGTTACGCTTCCTCTGCTTCACTCAGCAGGCGGGGTTGGTACAGAATGTTTATCTGACCTTGACTGCTGTACAGAGGAAGGGGCAATGACAGGAGGACTGCTTTTCAATATCCTGGTCCCTGGCCATCTTTTAATCGCTGTGCTCTAGAGACATGACCAAAACAATCTGTTCTGCTCTGAGACCATTTCTCAGCTTTCCCTAGGATCTATCTACGCTCCCCCCAAGTCTGGTCCCCAAGGACAGAGAGCCCTGAAGCTTAGGTTACTTGTGTACATATTCATCCTCTCTCCCTCCACTGGCAGCTCATAGTCTCCCATTTCTTAAATGGAGCAGGGTCAGCATTACTCACATGTAGATAAGCTAGCTACCCTCCTAACGTCCCCGGGCCTGAATGGAGGAAGATATGTGTGTTTGCCTATGACTGATCTCCTTAAGCAATGAGGAGTTCATCAGTCACTCACACGGGTCCATGTGATTGATTTTTCCTAAGTAGTTTTCCCGGAGATCTGATCTGTGGATGAACATCCTGCAGGCTGAAGCTTTATCAAAGCACAGATTAGCGACAGAGCTTGGGGGAGGGCTGATGTTGGTATCTGGGGCTCCTGAAGTGTCCAGTAGCAGCAAAGACGGAGGCCGTGCAGGGGATGCGGAGGCAGAGGCTGCCCCTTCCTGATAATCTCCCTCCCGGTAGGCCCCCCCCCCCCACTCTACTTGCCTCCCACGATCTTGGTTGTCTTGGAGAAGGTCTGCACGTGGGTGGTGGAGCTGGAGAACTCCATGGACACGTGCTCCTGCAACATCTGCTTGTGGTGAATGGTCGTCATGGTGACGGCAGGCGTGGGCTCTCACCTGGGAGGATCTGGGAGACAAGGAGGCCATGAAGGACAGGCAAGGGAGTAGAGGGAGATTCAGAGCAGTTCTTGTGCATGTCTGTGGGAGGGGAGGGAGAGAGGGGGCAGCATAAGGAAGCATGCTGTACCCCGAGAAACAGGTGGAGGCTCCATTTAAGCAGTTTTAACTCAGCATAATTAAAGGACTGAAGTCCTTTTGCTGTTCTTTCCATGAGGTTATTCCATTGCATGATCTTTTTGTGTCTGTGATCTCTTCATGATGGAATCCATATCATTAGCCTAGAGAGTATATTAGTGGCAAAAATTTCATGTCATTTAAAGTGTGTTTGGGGGAGGAGTTCCTTCTTAGAGATAGGCACAGTCACTATCAGAGAGAGGGCAGTGGCCTTGCCCGAATCTCCAGTGGAGAAAATGCTACTCTGCTTGATAATGACATGATTGGTCTCAGCTGAGTTAATATTCAGGAGTTTCCTGAGACTCACAGGACCCTATTTACTGTCTAATACAACTCCAAGTTCTTGCAGGGGGTAGATCTAGGGCTAGAGTTACCCAAGGAACCGAGGAAGGTGCTGAGGGAGATGCTGATACCTACTGATAGCTACTTGGGGCTAGGAAGGCAGTGCTGCCTGCTGCAGCAGGAGGGAATGAAGTCAGACCTAAGAAGGAACTTCCTGACTAAGCCATACTGCAGCAGGCCTTGGAAGGAAGTCATTGGCCTTCTTCCAGGGCCCCGGGGACCCCTGGCATGGGTGGAATGCTAAGACAGATGACAGCACATGGCGATAGCCCTGATTTTGTTTGTGGCATGGTGTAGGGTAAATGGAAGTGATCAGGTTTTTCCTGCCCTCCTGCCATTAGTATCAACGATCAACACCTGCGGTCTTTCACGTGTGCCTGATGGCGGCACCTGGAGTGTGGTGTGGGCGTGCATGAGTGGGCGCACCTGAGTTGGGCAACTGAGCATATAAGGGCGGGAGCAGCAGAGGACATAGAAGCAGAGGACTGTGTGGCAGAGTACAGTACAGTAGAGACCAGAGCAGAGAACACAGGAGAACACCAGCGAGCCCAGAAAGAGTGAAGATTCACCAGAGGCTGGGAGGCATGCCAGCTTCCGGCCCCCCCCCTCCCCCCCGGGCTCCCTGCTGCCCTGCACCTGGTTGCCTCACTGCAAATGGTGTAGAAAGGCCATTAAAAGTCTGAAAAAGCCACTGAGGACTCCAGGATTCCTCCTTTACCTGTCTGCCTGGATCATAGAAAACCTGCTCTGTGCCTTGCTGGCACCACAGATGGTAAAGACAGAGGTTGCGTTTTTAGTTCTCATACTTCCTTTTTTTATCAGTAACTCAAACACACCATTAAAAAAACAACACATAAAAATCTCTAAAGAGGGCCTTCTGATCCTGAAGCCCTCCCTCCGCCTCCCAACAGCAAACCACTTGCTGTTGCTAGATTCTTTCTGGAACTCCTTCATGCAAATAAATTTCTGTTCTTGTGCTCACCTCCTTTTTACATGTAAGGCAACCTAAGACACATGATACAGTCTTTTTTCTTTTCACTGAACACATGCTGGAGATCTTTCCCTCCCAATTCATAAAGAGTTTCAACTTTTTGCCACCAGCTACATAGTATTTCAGCGAATGGAAGCACCTGCCATCCTTTATATAACTAGCATGGCTGTTTGTAAACAAGTTTGTAAACAAGGAAACTGATGTCTGAGAGAAATAATCTGTCCAAGGTCACTCAGACTAGAATCCTGGGCTCTTAACACCTAGGCCTATACCTTTCATGGGACCCAAAAGCCTTGTTCCGGCGCAGCTAGTTTGAGGCCAAATTGTCTCCCCTCATAGTTGCTTTTGCCTCTGGGTTCTGAGACCACCGTTTGCTCCAGTTCCAGCTGTCCCTTTCTGGGTTCAGAAGGTAGTAGACCAATGCCCTTTCTGAGGGGAGAGGGGAGCCTTACCTGTGTAGTCAGTCCTGGTAACCCTTGAGTGCTGTGTCTAGCAGTTTTGGAGGTGCAGGTAGTGCCTGGACCACAGACTGGCCTGTCTCCTTCCTTTGCTTTGGCACTGGGGCCACGAGGAGTCACCGGTTCCTTAAATGTCTGGCCTGTGAGGGGCTAGCCCTTCCTCAGGCTAACAGCTGCCCAGCTAGATGGTACACTGCCTTGCAGGTGGGAGCAGTGAGCTCAGGGGGCGGGGAGGAACTGGGGGAAGGAAGCAAGATTGGAGCCTAGGTTGGGGGAAATGCAAGGGATGTGGTAGGCAGCAGGCTGATGGTGGCGCTCTGGAGGTATTTGCCTGCTCCCTGAGGCAGAGGTTTGGGTCTACTGTAGGGTGGGTGGGAGCTCTCTGAGCTGAGGGGCTCAGGGTAGTGTGTGTGTGTGTGTGTGTGTGTGCGCGCGCGCGCGCGCGCGCATGTATACACACACTCATATACATATGCGCACAATAGGCAACAAGGCTTGGGGAACAAAGCTACAGGTTTGTTTTGCAGGGATCCAAGGCGGTAAGCTGGGAAGGTCACTGCACACATCCAGGGGGCACCATTTATGTCTCAGTGAGCGGGAAAGGGTCTAGTGGATCTGCTACCTTATGTAAACCTGGGGGCACATTCAGGTCCCCTCTCTGTGTGGCGCCTGCACAGCCTGAGTGGCCTCTCAGGGCCACTCTGGGAGAGCAGAGGGAAATGTTAGCTCTCCTCCCTCTTTTGCACTCACAGCCCAATCCCCTAATCTGGGTAGAAGGGTTGGAGAGTCATCCTCCCAGGGAGACTGAGTGTGGTCCCCTTTCCTGAGACCTCCGGCCCACCACAAAAGCCACGCTCTGTGCTTTCTTCATTGTCTGCAGCATGTCTGCATGCTGGGCCCTCGACAGCTCACCCAAAGTTCTGGTACCAACTTGCTGCTTGGTCAGCAGCCCCGCCCTGGACCCCCTCCTGCCCTGGGGTGACCTCGCCTTCCAGAAGCGGCATCAGAGCTGCTTTTGCCACATCCCTGGGGGCAGGGGTAAGAACAGAGCCCGAGTGTCGGGGATGCTCGGAATCTGAGGCCAGGCAGAGTCCCCAGCCCCCTGGGGAGGGACTACTCTCAGCCCACGCCTTACAAGGGAAAATGCTGGGCTACAGCTGCTGCTGCCAACAGGGAGGGGCCTGAGTGTGGCCTGAATGCCCCCTGCCCCAGCCTTGGTCTCTCTCGCCCATCTGTGGGAACGGGTGACCTGCCAGCACTCTGCCTTCTCTGGAAGCCCCTCACACCTGTCCTTGGGGCTCCTGACCGGACTGGGGTGAGGGTGCCTGAGAATCTGGCCAAATGGACTTGTGATTTTTCAAATCTGGATTCATACCATATCGACAATTGCCAATAGGGGGCGGTAGGGACCTTGAAGAGTGTGTGTGTGTGTGTGTGTGTGTGTGCGCGCGCGCGCGCGCGCCAGGAGGGAGTGGAGGGGAGAGGCAAACCACACAGACTCAGGAGGCTAGTTTTGCTCAAAATGCTCTGTTTATTGCTCTATTCATTGACCACGAGCAAATTATAAAAAGACACCCAATGTCTGTCTGCCGTGGAGTAAATATTTAAAGTCAGCAATAAAAACACGTGGCTCCAAGATTACACATGTTGCCAGAGTCATGCACGCCCTGCTCGTGGGCTCTCAACACACGCATGGACACAGGAACACGCAGAGCTACACGCAGCGGGACTTCAGGACGTTTTTCCCATGGTGACGGAAAAATGTTTCTCACAGATCTGGGCTGAGTCCCTACCCCACCTCGGAGCCCCCCTCTCTCGCTCCCACCAGGGCCCAGGTCCTCTGGCTTCATCGCCCCATCTACCCCCTTCCTTCCCAGTGTCTCCCAGGCTGGCCCCTGCCTCCTGAGGGCTTCTGTACCCACAAGCCACACTGGCTGTGATACTCCAGTCATGCCCTCCGCCCAGAAACGCTCCCCCAGCTGAGTTCTCTCTGCCAAGCCTGCAGGAGCTCCCCATGCCTGACCCTGGGTGCTCAGGCCGCCTCCCACCCTGGTTCGGATAACAGAGGAAGTGCAATCTGCCTGCTGGGACAAGTGGGGGCAGCACCTCTGCCTGGGGGACTTAGGGGCTGGAGCTCATTACCCCTTTCCTGGGCTGAGGAGACACAGTGTCCGGTACAGACAGCAGAGGTGTGTGGACAGACAGACAGAACACGCTGCGGCAGGACACTTGGGGTGCAGCACAGAAATGTTTGGATCAAGTAGCAACGGAACCATCATTAAAAACTGAGGCCCCAGGTCTGCGTGATGCGGGTCAGGCCCTGGGGCCCCAGGCCTGGCCTGGCCCATCCTCCCCCCACCCTGCCCCACTCCCCAATATATACAGTAGGAAGAGCTATGTTGGGGGGCAAGGGAGGAGACCAGGCCGAGGCTGACAGAGGAGGGAGGGAGCCGGCTGAAGAGAAGGAAGCAGGTGGGGTGGGGACAGGGTGCAGGCTGGGATGGAGCCAGGGCCAGGAATGGTGGCGCTGACTTCTGGGTGTGGTGGCCCGACTGGGGGTTGCCCAGAGGACCTGGGGGCGGGGCCGTGGTCACTCCGGGGACTGGCGGGACAGCTGCTTCTCGTAGAGGCTCATGACATGGTGCACAAACTGATACTGCTCGCAGGTCTGGATCATGCCACCCCTGCTGGCAGAGGTGCACAGTGGGGCGGGGCCCTCAGGGGGCGCGGGGGGGCGGGGGTGGGTGGGTGGGGGGATGGGCCCCAGCCCTCAGCGATTACCAGTCATCTGTGAGGCAGACTAGGGGCCTCTCTGTGCAGCTTGGGAAAGGCAGTTCCTTGCCAGCCACCCCCTCTGCCTCTTCTTGTCCCTCCCAGCTCTGGCAGAGACAGCAGGGACATAGATGACATGTCCAGCTACTCTCAGACCTGTCCTTTGTCCACCAGCTGTTTCTCTTCTTTATCAGTCACCATCCAGATCCGCCTCCCATCATCTTACTCCCTGTCCGACAGGCTCGAGCTCCCCATGTGCCCACCCCCACTGTGGGCTGACCTGTCCTGGCGGAGCTGGCACGTGGTCTTCAGGATGTCCACGATGCCCTCATGCTGCAGCTGCTGGCAGCAGATGCTGGTGGCAATGAAGCAGCCTGTCCTCCCGATCCCTGCACTGAGGGCCGAGAGGACGGACGGGGTGAGGGTCTGGGTAGCCCCGGGCATGGGGAGGCTGCCCTACCCCTGCCAGTGACTGGGAGGACCCACCTGCAGTGGACGACGATGGGGGCACAGCGGGGCCCCTCCTGCTGGGCTGCCTCCTCCACCTCCCGCACCAGATGCAGGAGTGGGGGGGCCCGGTCTGGAGTCTTCTGGTCCGGCCAGGATGTGAACCAGTAATGCTTCAGGCCTCGCTCTTCGGTCCCACTCTGTCCAGGAGACAGAGACCCCCCAGATACAGGTGAACTCTGGGTCCACAGACCAGCCCCGAGACAGATGGGATCGGACGAGGAAGGCACAGAAGGGCAAGTCTGGCCTCTGCTCTCTACACCTTATTCTCAGAGGGGCCAGACACACGCCCCAGGCCCACTTGCAGGGGCACTGGGCTTCACAAGGTCTGTGCCAGGGACTCCGGGATCATCCGAAATTGACCAAGAGTCTTTTCTGCAATTCACTTCTGTCTCCCAGGGCCCTTATCTTAGAAAACCGTCCAGTGTCCCCTTAGTCACAGAGCCAGAGCCCCCTGGGGACCTCTTGCCCCACTATGCTTGACCTGCCCACTGGAAGTGTCTCTGGCTTTCCCTCCTCTCCACGGACACTTCTCTACCAACTCCATTTTGGCCTTCATCATGCTGGATGGTGTGAGACCTTTCCCTCCTCCCTGGACCCCCATTCCACAACTGACAACAACACAAATCTGAACATGCTACTTTCTTGCTTAAAACCTTTCCATGACTTTTGTTGTTGCTCTCCAGATGAAACCCACTCTCCTTCAGCCAGGCAAGTAAGTAAGGCAGTACAAGGGCTATTCCACCAGGCTCATCTCCTGCTCCTGCAAACCTGCATGTGATGCTGCCACCCATGGTTTACAGACAAAATCTCTCTCTCTCTCTCTCTCTCTCTCTCTCTCTCTCTCTCTCTCTCTCTCTCTCTCTCTCTCTCTCTCTC
>PVIJ01006957.1:0-86955 GCA_004024925.1 Scalopus aquaticus | reverse complement strand
TCTTAAAAAAAAAAGAAATAACAATAAACTGTGACACAATAGGAAAAGGCTAGGGAATGTGAACTTTAATACTCATATAGCATCAGCCAAATTATGATAGAATGCTCTCCTTCTAAGGAGGTATCTTATCAGGGAAAAGCAAAACAAGGTAAGAATGAGACATCACTTCACATTTGTGAAGATGAGAATTTCCAAAAGACAATAAACAAGTATTAGAAAGGTTGTACAAAGGAGAGAACGCTTTTACACTGTTGGTGGGAATGTTATTTGGTGAAACCATTATGGAAAGTAATACGTAGATTTCTCAGAAAACTAGCAATAGAAATTCCAGTTTTGATAAATAGAAAACCTATCAGGAAAGAAACAGAGAGAACAGGTCATCTGTGAAAGAAAACAGTTAACTCATTTTTCTTTTTTCTTTTTATGAAGAAGTGCTAGGATAAATTTTTATTTTACTGATGATGAAATTAATACATAAATACAATAAAAACTTCCACAAACTTTCATAGGTAATAAATTATATAACTAGGATTTGAAAACAGTTTAATTTGTTTAATTGTATTATTTTTTATTGAGGTAATGTTGATTTACAACACTGCATATGATTTAGAGGTACAGGTTCACCTCTCTTCAGATGCATGTTATCAAACCACATCAAGCACAAAAACACCCATAGTCTTCCACTCTAGTCCATTGAAACCCTCTACATTTACTTCCCACAACCCATCCTCTGCTGGTGTCGTCAATTCTACAGTTAAATTCCTAGTGTTTGTTTTGATTTAGTTTTATCTTTTCATTTGTTTGGTTTCTTTCTATTCAATATATAAATGAAATCATCTGGCATTTGGTTTCTTCTTGGCATAGTCTCTTCTGGTTTTATTCATCTTGTTGTAAATGGCAACATTTCATCTTTCTTTTTTTTTTTTAATTAGCTGAATAGTATTCCCTTGTGTATATACATACCACATCTTCTAAATCAACTCATTTGTCACTGTATATTTATATCTCTGCTTGTGAGGATATGTTTTCTCAGCTCTTACTTGGAAATCAGTCATAGAAATAAACCTTCTCTAATATTATATGTTTCCTCTCATGTTTATATTATTTTTTAAATAAAAAGACTGTTTTGAATATTGCAAAGAAATAAAATATAAGGAGATATAATTGCAATGTTTCAATAATGAAATATACAACATATTGTAAATTATATGTTGTAATAGTTGGAAATATGTTTTTCTTTCAACATATTTAGAAAATGTTCATTACTTTAGATTCATAAAGTATATATTTTATTCAGCTATAAATAAACTTCCTATTTTATAATACAATAAAATTACTATTTTATAGTTTTTGAAAATTTATAAGCTACTTCCTCTCAGTCTACAACCAAGACATCATCTTAACTGTATTATCACATTAAGTGTTCTTTCTAGTCACATATGTAATTTAGGTAACTTAGTAATATACGGAATTTATACACAAAAAATCTAAGATTCAAAGACATATTGGTATTATTATCAAAGAATATTAAAGATATTGTAATGGTAGTAACTATTGTAGTAATACAAATGTGCCTGGAGGACATATTACAGCTGCAACATTAAAAGATAGACATGATGTTTCCTTTGAGACTGGATGATCTAAATAACTGCTTCAGTCTTTCATTTTATTTCCCTAAACTTGATTTTTTGGTCTTTGTGATAAGTAGCAGTTGAGACTGCAGAGTGAATAAAAGGAATTTCCTTGCCAACCTCACCTATTACAGATCCGACTTATAATTAAATACAGGCATCAATAGACAGGCTATTGTGAACTATTTCTATTTCTGTAGAATGTAAACTATTTCTATTTCTGACCCTAAAAAATCCTTAGTTCTATTTAAGGTATTATCAATTTTACTGTTTCATAAGTGTGCTAATATTTAGATATTTATCTAATGTAAGGTATCTGTATGTATATAGAGAGATAACTCCACAAAAAGGTTTTCACTTTATGGATCTTAAGCACAAGGAGAAGATGATGACGTTTGTATTACGGTGTTGCTATTGTACAGAAAGAACTCCAGTTCATTGAAGCAAATTTAGGGAAGGGTGACATACCATGATAAAGGCCATAAATTATAATTTTCCAGGTGAATGGATTTGTCATATAAAATAATTAAAATGCTATACACAGGGTAAGTACCATTAAACACTTAAACTTTTATTGTTTTGATAAGCTTCAGTCACATTTTCTGTTTTTCCCATGAATTGACTTCTCAATTTGGAGAAGTGTCATTTTGACAGAGGTTAATGTCAAAGATCATATTCCTGCAGAGTCATTTTACTAGAGTGTTTGAAGACAGCTGTGGTGGGATTTGCTTTATATTAAACTTAGTTTGGAGGAGAAGGCAAAGCCCCTAGGTATACTGTTAAAGTAGGACATTTCAAAGTAATGCCTGCCCTGTGACCACTTTGAAGTGTTACGTGCTGTTATTACTGAAGTATGTTTCCTTCCCCCTACCATTATAGGTGTTCATTGTAAATGTCTGAAAAGTACTTTTTACAAAATAGAATCTTCCATCACTAATCCTTTTTTTAGCTTTCAAAGTACAAAAGAATACTGTAATTTTATTTTTATATAGCAATATTTTTAAATGTTTGTTTTTATACTGTTCCCAAAATTATGTGATAATCACCATGCTTGATCCTTCTATTTCAAGCATCAAAAATTACATATATCTACAGATATATCTATATATCTATACACACACAAACACACACACACTGAAGTTTTTTCACACTATATGACAGTTTTAGAGTTTACTTGCAGTTGTTTCCAATCTATAATTATAAAGGAGAAAGTAGATACACAAAATCTTTCCAAAATGAACATGTTAAAAAATCTGTGTGCCTCAGAATATCAGTACCCAGAGATGTGGATGAATTAATCCTCAATGACTAATATATATTTTGTATAGTTTGAATTTTATTAATTTGCATAATGACGGGATCTTCAGCCTGTTGTAATGCATGGGAAATCAATCATCTCATGTACAGTGTTCACGTCCCAGCTTTGGAAGTATAGTGCCTGGAAATGATGAAGTAGTTCCTAGAATTTCAGTGTTAATTACAGTGTAGTACATCATGGGGAACTTCATTTGGGGAAAAAAATCTGTTAAATTTGTATTGCATTGCCAGCCATTTCAAATACAATCTAATTATGTATAAAAAATGTATTTTTAAAAATATATATTTTTATTGTTACTTATATCTTTTACAATTTGTATTCCCCTTGGGTAACCCACCACCAATTGACCCGCAATCCATCTCCGTGGTCCCTTGTGTCCTTTTCTACTCCATTTTGTGTCCTTATCCCTGCCGCCCAACACCCGTGTCTCTTTCCTATTTGGTTTCCCTATGGTCTTGTTATAAGTGAAACCATTCAATATTTTTCTCTTTCTTTCTTGCTTATTTTGCTGAGTATGATGCCCTCTAATTCCATCCATGTCGCTGCAAATTGCATGTGTTTATCTTCCTTGAATGCTGAATAGTATTCCATTGTGTATATGTACCACATCTTCTTGATCCAGTCATCTATTTTTGGACGTCTGGGTTGTTTCCATACCTTTGCTACTCTGAACAGTGCCCTATTGAACATACAGGTGCATGTATGCTTTTGGATTAGTGTTTTTGTTTCCCTTGGGTAGATTACCAAAAGTGGTATTTGCTGGGTCATATGGAAGCTCCATTTTTAGTAGTTTGAGGAACGGCCATACAGCTTTCCATAGTGGCTGAACCAGTTCGCATTCCCACCAGCAGTGTAGAAGAGTTCCTTTTTCTCCACATCCTTTCCAGCATTTGTTGTTGCCTATATTTTTAATGTGTGCCAAGCTCACAGGTGTGAGGTGGTATCTCATTGTGGTTTTGATTTGCATTTCCCTGATTATAAGTGATGTTGAACATTTTTTCATGTACCTGTTGGCCATATGCTTTTTTTCTTTGGAGAAGTGCCTTTTTAGCTCTTCTGCCCATTTTTTGACTGGATTATTGGCTTTGTTTTTGTTGAGTTATGTGAGTTCCTTGTAAATTTTTGTTTTCAGTCCTTTATCAGTTGTATTGTGTGCAAAGATCTTTTCTCAGTTGGTAGGGTATCTGTTAGTTTTGGTTAATGTCTCTTGCTGTACAGAAGCTTTTTATTTTGATGTAATCCCACCTGTTTATCTTGTCCTTCACTTCCTTCCCTTTGGGGGATGTGTCTTTCAAGATTTTGCTGAGCTGTATGTCGTGTAGAGTTTTGCCTATATTTTCTTCTATGAATTTTATGGTTTCAGGTCTTATGTCCAGGTCTTTTATCCATTTTGAGCTGGCTTTTGTTTAGGGTGTGGGGTAGTAGTCTAGCTTCATTATTTTGCATGTAGCTGTCTAGTTTTCCCAGCACCATTTATTGCATAGACTGTCCTTGTTCCACTGCATTTTCTTTGCTCCTTTGTCAACGATTAGTTGTTCATATATATGCGGCTTTAATTCTGGGTATTCTATTCGGTTCCATTGGTCTTTGTGTCTGATTTTGTTCCAGTACCATGCTGTTTTAATTATTATGGCTTTGTAGTATAGTTTGAAATCAGGGAATGAAATTCCTCCATTTTCTTTCTTTTTAGTCAGGAGGGTTTTAGCTATGTGGGTTTTTTTGTGGTTCCATATGAATTTCATCAGTATTTGATCTATTTCTTTGAAGTATGCCATTGAGATTTTTATTGGAATAGTGTTGAATCTGTAAATTGCTTTTAGTAGGATTGCCATTTTGATAATGTTGATCCTTCCAATCCATGAGCAGGGGATGCCTTTCCATGTTCTTGTGTCGTCTTCTATTTCTTTCAACAGTGTTTTATAGTTTTCTTTGTTTGAGTCCTTCATGCCTTTTGTTAGATTTATTCCCAGATATTTGACTTTTTTTATTTTGATTTTGAATGGGATAGATCTCTTAATTTCTTCTTCAGAATGGGTGTTTGCATATAGGAAGGCTACTGAGTTTTGTTCGTTGATTTTTTATCCTGCCACTTTACTGAACTGGTCTATAATTTTGAGTAGTTTTTCTATGGAGTTTTTAAGGTTTTATATATATATTATCATATAATCTGCAAATAAAGACAGTTTAATTTCTTATTTTCCTATTTGGATCCCTTGAATGTCTTTCTCTTGTCTTACTGCTCTGGCTAGGACTTCCAGTATTATATTGAAAAGCAATGGTGAGAGTGGACATCCTTTCCTTGTTACTGATCTTAATGGAAAGGCCTTCAGCTTCTCACCATTGAGGATAATATTGGCTGTGGGTTTGTCATATATGGCTTTTATTATGTTGAGGTATGTTCCTTCTATCCAAGAATTTCAAGGGCTTTTATCATAAATGGGTGTTTTACTTTGTCAAATGCTTTCTCAGCATCTATTGATATGATCATATGGTCTTTATTTTTCTTTTTGTTGATGTGTTGGATTACATTGATTATTTTAAGATGTTGAACCATCCTTGTGTTCCTGGAATAAATCCCACTTGGTCGTGGTGTATTATCTTTTGGATGCATTGTTGGATCCTGTTGGCTAAGATTTTGTTAAATATTTTTGCATCAGTGTTAATTAGGGAGATTGGTCTGTAGTTTTCTTTTTTTGTATTGTCTTTATCTGGTTTTGGTATTAGAGTAATATTTACTTCATAGAATGTGTTTGGTAGTACTGCTTGATTTTTTGAAAGAGTTTGTGTAATATAGGGACTATTTCGTTTTTGAATGTTTGGTAGAATTCGTTTGTGAAACCATCTGGTCCTGGACTTTTGTTTTTGGGGAGGTTTTTGATTACTGTTTCAATTTCACTGCTTGTAATTGGTCTGTTTAGGTGTTCTCTATCTTCTTTATCTAGTTTTGGGTGATTGTGTAGTTCTAGGAATTTGTCCATTTCCTCTAGGTGGTTGAACTTGTTTCCGTATAGCTGTTCATAATAATCTCTGATTATTCTTTTGATTTTTGCTGTATCCATTGTAATTTCTCCCCTTCCATTTATGATCCTATTTATTTGTTTTTTCTCCCATTTTTTCTTTGTAAGCCTGACTAGTAGCTTGTCTATTTTGTTCATTTTTTCCAAAGAACCAGCTTTTGGTTTCATTGATCTTCTGGATTTTTTTTTTTTAATATCCATTTTGTTTATTTCTGCTTTGATTTTTATTATTTCCTTTCTTAAACTGGCTTTTGGGTTTTTTTGTTGTTCATTTTCTAGTTCTTTGAGATGTGAGATTAGATTGCTTCTTTGAGTTGTTTCTTGTTTCTTGATGTGAGCCTGTGATACTACGTATTTTCCTCTTATTACTGCTTTTGCTTTGTCCCAGACATTCTGGAAAGTTGTGTCCCTGTTGTCATTCATTTCTAGATATTTTTTAATTTCTTCTTTGATCTCTTCAGTGATCCATTGGTCTTCTAGTAATGTGGCTTCAGTCTCCATGAGGTAAGAGGGTTTCTTTTTTTCTTTTCATGTTTTATTTCCAGTTTGACTCCTTTATGATAGAAGAAGAAGGCTGGTAGGATTTTGATCTTAGTGTATCTGTTGAGGTTTGTTTTGTGGCCTGTTATGTGAGCCATTCTGGAGTATGTTCCGTGTGCACTTGAGAAAAATATGTATTCAGTTTTTTCAGGGGTGAAGTGACCAATAGATATCTGTTAATCCCATGTGTTCTAGGTCCTTATTTGGAGCTTTAGTGTCCTTGGTTATTTTTGTCTTGTTGATCTGTCCAATTGTGAGTGTGGGGTATTGAAGTCTCCTACTATGTATGTATTTTCTTTAATGTCTGTTTTCAGGGATGATAATGATTGTCTGAAATATTTTGGTGCTCCTTCATTCGGGGAGTATATGTTGATGAGTGTTATATCCTCCTGTTTTATTGTCCCCTTTATCATGATGTAGTGACCAGCTTTGTCTTTTTTTGCCTTCTTAAGTTTGAAGTCTATTTTATCTATATAAGTATAGCTGTTCCTGCCTTCTTTTTTGGTCCATTTGCTTGTAGGATTGTTTTCCTTTCTTTAACTATTAATCTCTGTTAATCTTTTGCAATTAAATGTGTTTCCTATAGACAGCAGAAGATTGGGTTCTGTTTTTTGATCCATCCTGCTACTCTGTGTCTTTTTATTGATATGTTTAGTCCATTTACATTTAGAGTTAATATTGATACACTGTCATCCATATTTGTCTTTTTGTTTACCTTTTTGTGATTCTGATCCTTACCTTATTCCATATTCCCTGGTCTTTCTTCTTTTGGTTTTGTCTTCATTGCTTCTTGTAGTATTCTTTGGAGTGGCGGTTTGGTAGTGATGAATTTCTGCAGTTTCTGTTTGTCAGAGGAAGTCCATATTCTTTCTTTATTGAGGAATGAGAGCTTTGCAGGGTAGCGTATTCTTGGTTGACATTTGTTGGCATGTAGTATGTTACATATGTCTCTCCATTCTCTTCTTGACTGTAGTGTTTCTTCAGAGAAATCTGATGTCAGCCTGATTGGCTTTCCTTTATAGGTTCTTTGTTTCTTTGTCCTCATCATTTTCAATATCTTTTCCTTGTCTTTAATTCTCAATAGTTTTACTATCATATGTCTTGCTGGTTTTTTATTTTTTCTTTCATTGTAATAATTTGGAGATCTTCTGGCTTCCTGCTTGTCAATTTTTGTTTCCTTTTTCTTGTTTGGGAATTTCTCTTCAATTAGCTCCTTGAAAAGTTTTTCTGTTCCTTTGTTTCTCTCCTCTCCTTCTGGGGTTCCTATGACTCTGATGGTTCCTGTTTTCATAGTGTCAGATAGTTCTTGAAGCGTTTCCTCATTCTTTTTCCTTCGTTTTTCTCTTTCCTTTTCTGTCTTGATTCTTTCAGTATCTTTATCTTCCAGAGTGCTTATTCTTCCCTCCATTTCTTTTATTATACTTTTCTGGCTCTCTACTGTTTGTAAATCCTCCATTTCCTTCAATTTCTTCTTTATGGATTCATTCTCATTTTTCAATTCTTTTTTTACATTCTTCAGTTCTTTGTTCTTTTCATTTAATTCTATCTTTTTTTTTTGTTATGGCGATTTTGAATTCTTTATCTGTTAGGCAGATGTAATCTTCTATGTCCATATTATTGGGTTCTGGAGAGGGATTTTCTTTCTGTGGTGTATTGTTTTGAGGGTCATTTGTAACTTTTTTCCTTCCTGTTATTGGCCTTCTCCTTTGCTCTGAAAGGTAGCATTCCCATGCCTTTGGTGCCGGCGGACATGACTCCTGGTTTTACTTGCTGAAGAGTGTTTGTGGTTTCCTAGTGTCTGAGTTGCCTTGGCTGTGGCTGAGTATCTTCTGGATTTTCTTTTTTCTCTGTTGAATTTCTGTGTCTCTCATGGCATGTCTCTAATGCATTTCCACTTCCGAGTGTAATTAGGGAAGAAGAAGGGTGGTTTGTAGTAAAAAAATAAAAAAAAAAATATTGGGCAGATGTGAACTTGGGGAGAGTTTTGTAGTCCTTTTGCTCTTAGGTTTTGGGGTTTCTGGGTGGGCTCCCTGCTGGGGTTCAATTCCCCCCCCCCACCTTTCCCGTGTCAGATGTTGCTGTTGTCCTGCTGTTGCTTCTGTCGTTCGTCATTGCTAGGAGTATTTCTATTCTTTCTCTCCCCTTCTTTTTTTTTTTCCCTTTTCTCCAGTGTTTGCCTGGGGCTATCCCTGCCACTGGGGTCAAGTCTGGTGGGGAGGGGTCGAGAGATGCTGTCTTAAGTTTCTTTTTGCTGCTTGGGCCCCACTACTCCACAAGGGGGTACAGGGGTATAGTCTGTGGGTGGCTGTTGGTCAGGGTTTCACCTCCCCTAGTCTCTGGGGGCTACTGTGCAGCCACCTAGAAAGTTGGGGGTTGGGCCACGGGGAGTGCTGGGCCATGGTCGCTACCAGCTGGAGTTTCCTTTCTGCCGTCCTCCCTGGTGCCAAGATGCAGACACTTTGTGGAGGAGGGTGTGATTGGAGATAGTTCCAGCAGGAGCCTATATCCCAGGAACAGGTATGGGAGGGGTTGTGGGAACTGTCAGTCAGTGGTTCCCCTTAGTAGCCACTCCCCAGGTCAAGTTACCTCCCATCAGGTTGGAGAAGAGTCCTGGTGATCAGGTGATCAAAGGGGTTGCCTGGATTGGCAGTCTGTGGGTTTCCCTAGGAACAGCTGTTGGGATCAAGTTACGGCCTAAGGAGGGGAGTGTTTGTGTGGTCTCAGCATGAGTTTTTCCTGCCTACCTGGTTCCTCTGGCCAGTATATCACCTAGCAACCGGTGGGGGGATGGGTCCCTGTGGCTTTGCTCGCCACAGGGTGCTGGCAGCCTGTTTCTTGTTTACAGATTCCTCCCCGCTAAGATGTTACCTAGCCCCAGGTGGAGGGGATGGGACACAGTGACCCTTGCACTTTCCTGTGCTTCAGCGATGCCACGAAGGGAAGGGGGGGTCGTGAGGTGGGGGAGTAGGGGTCGACATCCCCGTCAACTAGTCAGAGCCCTCCAACCCCACTGCAGTTTCTAACCTTGTACTCAGCAGTGCTCAAGGAAGCCGGTTTGCCCACCTCTCCTAACTGTTGTTCCTCCATGTGGGTTCTGATGTCTTTTCTCTTCTCTTTATTCTGACTCTGGGTTTAAGTCTAAAGCACCCATGGGCATGATTGTATTGTGTAGGGCATCCAGTTCGCCTCAGATCAGCTCTCAAAATTAGGGATTTTTCTCTCCATAAATCGATTTTTTTTTTTTGTGTGGGAAAGCATGATCCTAGCATCTGTTTGCCACTGTGTTTTGGAGCCTGCCAAAAAAATGGTACTTTTTTTTTTCTAATTTTAATTTTATGTAATTTTCTACTAAGTTATATCAAAGGTATTTATTTTATACTTTTTGTGAACGTGTTTTGTGGAAAATTTCTAAACCCAATATATGTTTTAATATTATTTTGGATCCAGAGTATTATAGTATTTACAGTGAAAATTGTCCAGATGCCCTCTTTGAAACCTCCATGTAATCTTTATCCCCAGTTTATGGAATAGCAGGACTGTGCTATTCACATCTGCATCATTAAACTGGGGATTACCCTGAAACACAGGCAATGACGTAGCTCAAGAGGATGACCTTGCTAGAATGCAGCCTGAGACCAACTGCTGTCCATTAGAGGAGAGGCAATATAGAAGTTGAACTTCCTTGACTCAATTTGGGACAATGTTGAATACCCATCCCAACTCCAGAGTCCCCCTTCCACAGTCACCACATTGTTGGTCAGCTTCTACCATCTTAGTCATGGATTCCTTAGTTTTTTACTGATGTGTATCCCAAGAATATTCCACAACAAACTTGCATCTGCAATCCCCCTCAACCCTCCATTATGTGACCTGTTCTGGGAAACCCTTATTACAAAGTTATGCCTAGAGAGGTCTTGGGAACTCAATACTAAATTGTGGATTTAGAGTTGGATCTCATGTCAGTGAATTGAATATCCATATGATGTCATAAACAAGTCCTTTCAAGAAGCTCTTGAAGTTGTCTTATAGAACATCTTCCTAAAATTAGGATTTATGAATATTTTATATCAATTACTCAGTCCTCTGATAGTAGAATGCAAATGAATCTTTCATTCTGTTTGTAAATGAATTTTATTAATTGTCAGAGTAAATTTATAATTTTATTTCCTTTTATTCTAAAAATGAAATCGTAACATTAAAATAAATTCTTTGTAATAACTCATGTTATCCCATTTCAATCATTACTCATATGTGAAAAATATTGCTATAAACAAAAGCAAAGATATCTCTGTATGATACTTGCTAGAGTTTTATATTTTCTCATTTGATTTTCACACTAATTTCCCAAGGAAAATTTTATTATTGAAAATTGATTTTAACATTTAATTTACACAGAAAATTGCAGATGAAGTTTTTAACAGATGAAAGAAAACTGATTTATAGAAAGTTGAAAAGTATGAAAAATACTATGAAGACAATAAAAGGCACAGGTAATTAATATCAAACCCAGATTAAAGGTATACCTAAACTCAAGGGCTTTCCACATGCTTTATACACAGCTCCTTAGACTGTAAAAAACTATAAGTTTGGGACACATTTATGGACTCACTCTCATCAGAAAACAAAAAACCACAAACATAACACATTTAAATTTAAAATAAAGAGATGAAAGAGTGGTGAAGAAGAGAAGGGGATGGAGGAGTAGCACCAGGAACAGAAAGAAGAGAAGAAAGACATAACTCAGCACACTTATTCAAGTTTATAGAAAGAGTTCTATGGTACACATTCTTCACCTAAACCCCAAAAGAGTGCTCTTCAGAAAGTATTCTGAAGGATTCAATGAAATCTCAGAGATACAAAATAGAATAGTACACAGCAGTGGGGATTTTATTTTTTTGGGGGGAGAGGTAGGTAGAAGTAGGTGAAAAGTCCCCCTTTTGAAGCATGATCTTTTGTTTTGTATAGAATCACTCTTTTTCTCTACCTCCCTTTTATCTCTAGAATATTAGTGAAGCAAGACAAAAACAAGCATAAGCACTTTCTCTACCTTGATAAATTTTTTGTTTCTATTGTTTATTGCTGCATTATAAACTATCCTGTAAAAGTGTTTTAAAAGAAAAATAATTCATCTTCATTATGCAATTGCATTTGGTACAGTGGAAAATCAATGTTTATATATATGTGTGTGTGTGTGTGTGTGTGTGTGTGTGTGTGTGTGTGTGTAACAGGTCTGCTGTGAACTCAAATAAGGCTAGAGGTTTGACTTCAAGATGGTTCACACACATGGTTGATGGAGGCTGTCAGATAGTTTCCCAGCTATGGCTATCATTGAGGAGTCTTAGTCCTCTCCAAATGGAGAACTTTTTTTTTTTTAAAGATTTAGTTATACATACAAGCTGGGGTACAGGCCAGAGGCGTGGGGCGGCGAGAGGGTTCACCAGAGACAGAGTGGGGAGCAGCACAGGTAGATAGAACCACACTGCTGTGGTGAGCAGCGGGCGGGGCAGGAGGGATCTGCCTGCCATGTGGGAATCTCCCTGGCCGGGCGTGGAACTCGCGTCGCCGCTGTCGACAGCTCCACAGCGCAGCGCTTAACCGCTGCTCCACCAGGGAGGCCCTCCAAATGGAGAACTTCTAGTGCCCCGTCCTACATCCCTGGCATAGTGGCAGCTGAGTCCTTACAGCAAGTGTTCCGAAAGACCAGGAAATAGAAGATGCCAGTGTTCATATCTGGAACCAGAAACTGACAGTGTAACTTCAATCTTATTTCATTGGTCAAAGAAATCAATATTTAAGAGAAGAACAAACTGATATGAATAGTACAAAAATGATTGTGACTATAATTAATCCACTGTAGCCTTGGAGAGTCATAGGGTGAGATTTTTAGTGGGTGACAAATTCATTGTAGGATCTTATGCCAAAATAGAGAGACTAAGATTTTCTTTGTTTCACCTTTATTTTAGGGCATGTGTTCTCTCTCTCCCTCTCCCCTTGTCCCTCCCTCCCTCCCTCTATCTCTCCATCCCTTCCTCCTTCCTCCCACCATGGTGGTAAAATTCATAGAACCAATAGAGGAGGAGGTTGAGTAGACACTTTTCATGTCTAAAACCTAGAATGAACAGTAAGACTTAAAGTTACCCTCTCAATTCAGAAATTTCTTGCATTTATTATTCCACATAAAGCAAGAATTATGATGGAAAAGTTCTTGAAAAAGTAAAGATCACAGATGAAATTTGACTCCATAATGTTTCAAACATCCATATTTAGCAGCTTCATGGAGCATGCATTGCCTCTTTATATATATTCCACTTCCAAACTTGGTCTGTTCATCATATGCCTCATTGCAGAGTTTTCTAAGTTTTGCCATCTTTGCCATAACTGAAATGTCATAACCAAATTCTAGTTAGTCATGAAGGGAACTGGCTCTTTTTTTTTGTGCGTACAACACTTTGGAGTTTACAGTCAAGCAATTTTCATAGATTCAAACAACTTATTCGAGGCAATCTCTTTTCTTGAAGACAGTAATTTTCATATGTATGGCTGACTCAGGCATTTCATCTGTTGAGGCTTCTGTAACTGAATGTGTAATGCATATAATATATAGCAAATAATGAAAATGGTTTCAATTCAAGACTTACCACTTTGCTTTCAATATATAGACATATTCTAAATGAATCCAGATACCTACTAGCAATCATTTTAATAAACAATTTTTCAAGATAAAATTGGGTTTCAAGTCGTATATTTCATTTTATAGGCAATGAACTTGATATCCAGGCAAAGTCAGTAACTTGCTTTAATCACATAATTAATAGTAAAGGTAAAATTGAAAGTTAGGTATCTTAATATCATGGGTTTATTAGAATGTAGCTAGTATTTCAGTACACCAGTATCAACACAGCAATAAAAGAATAAATGTTACTTGTTAAATATCCTTTTAGCCACCGGTACTGTTTAGGTATTTCCTCTTTACACAGAGACCAATTTCAGTAACTTTATTGAAGCAACATTTAATATCCCTTTTTATAGTATGTTTTTCTACAGAGAGTATAGATTTGTTTGAGAAACCAGCATTTCCCAGAACTGAAGTAAATCCGAAAGGTAAGCTTATTGGTAGTCTCTCCATCTTAGTGTTGTCACTTTCCTATGATATCTGGAAACTTATGTTTTATGGAATTAATGTACTTTTTACATCATAAAGTGAGACCATGGATAAGCAAATTATAGCTTACTTTTTTACTAGCAGCAGTAAGATATAAGGTACAGACTGGAAAACCACAGAGAGCTGAATTGAAACCTGCATGACTCTGCGTACTTTCCTCATAAGATTTTTCACCTGGCATAGTTGTTTTGGGATTAGAGGTAATAGATTCAACTTATATAAATAGGAAGGGTCTTTAAATTAACTTTTTTTTCTTGAATCTCTGAAACTTTGTTTGCCTAGCAAATTGTATAAACATTTTAAGATGTTAAAACAGAAATATATACCAACGTGAAGCCACCTAAACAAACATGAATAAAGGCAATTGAATACCCATATTCTTAAGGAAGAGCCAGCTCTGGATGCAGAACCAATATCTTTTAGTTCAAAGATGTCCTGTGAGAAACAAATAATGGTCATTTTTAAGCTGTGTTTTAGAAATCAGTGGAATTGTATCACTTCTCAAGGATAGAGGTTTCAACTAATTGTTAATCTTTGAGCTAATGTATCTGTAGTATGACACTGTTTAACCCTTTTTAGTGTTGTTAGCCTTTAACACTGAAGTTAAATTTAACTGTCATCACTGCCAGTTGGAGGCATCATTAAAAATCAAGTTTCTGATTGTGATTCTTTAGTCAAATTTCAGTCCGCTTTTATTTAACAAGGAAGAATTGTTATATTACATATACATCTAAATTTAAGGAAAACTTTAAGTCTTGAGTTTACTACAGCTAGAGATATGAAAGGGGTCAGCTATAGTGAACGGATCAATTGTTTTATTTAACTGCAATGGCATATCTTTAAGTGAAGAATCATTAAGTACAAATAATTATATCTAAAAAATTATATCTCATTATAAGGTGCAGTGGCTTCTAGGTGACTAGCAATTACTCCTAGAGATTCTAAAATACTATTCTAGTAAAGTAAGAAAGCTATTTGCCTCTTCAACAAATAGATTAATATAAACTCAATTTTAAAATAAGATGTAGGGCCTCCCCGGTGGCGCAGCGGTTAAGCTCTGCGCTGTGGAGCTGTCGGCAGCGGTGATGCGAGTTCGACGCCCGGCCTGGGAGAATCCCATATGGCGCGGCAGACCTCTCCTGACTCGTCCGCTGCTCCCCTCAGCAGTGTAGTTCTGATCTGCCTGTTCTGCTACCCGCACTGTCTCTGGTGAACTATCTCGCCGCCCCACACCTCTGGCCTGTACCCCAGCTTGTATGTATAAATAAAATAAATCTTTAAAAAAAAATAAAATAAGATGTAGAAAAATATGAAAGCAACAGACTTTATGAATATACCTTAAAGTATAATTTTTCATCTTTGATTTAAATGGCAGTCTTAATTAATCCCGTGTTTTTAACTTCCAAAGCACTTATTTCAATAGTTACTCATACTTAGAATTTTCCTGTTAAATCAAAGAATTTTGGAATCATATTAAAGATATTTGTGAAACACTTCAGATTTATAGTACTTTTCTTTTTTTTTTTTTAAGATTTATTTATTTATACATACAAGCTGGGGTTACAGGCCAGAGGTGTGGGGCGGCGAGAGGGTTCACCAGAGACAGAGTGGGGCGCAGAACAGGCAGATCAGAAATACACTGCTGAGGGGATCAGCGGGCGAGGCAGAAGAGGTCTGCTGCACCATGTGGGATTCTCCCTGGCTGGGCGTCTAACTCACATTGCGTGCTGCTGACAGCTCCACAGCACAGCGCTCAACCACTGCGCCACCAGGGAGGCCCTATAGTACTTTTCAATGTAAATAGGGCATATATTGGCAAAGATATTTTTCTGCTACTAAATTATAAAATCTAACTCAAAGATCCCTTCCAGAGAGTGTGTATTAATTTTAAAACTGCTTTCTCTAATATAATCTTTTTTCCAAATGTACTCCTAATTACTTTTACAAGTCTGTGAGCTCCATAAAGACAGTCACTATTTGCCTTTATTGTCAATTTTCCATGCCAAGAATATTAGATATGTTCTCATTTGTTAAAAACTAATTTCCCCTGTTAAATACCATCCTGCTATAGATTAATGTAAGCAAGAATTTGAAGTCAAATTGTCTTGGATTATATCCCACATCTATTGCATATTAGATATATATTTTATTTAACTTATCTGAAAAATGAGAATAATGAAAATATCATTTTTCGGGGGTTCTGTGAATATTGAAATTAGAAATACATGTAAAAATATTGAAAACAATCTGAGGCATTCGTTAATTACACTGGTCAACAGTGACATCATTACTGACTTAAAAAGGCACTAATCTGTAGTATCTTGGTGTGCTGAACACGAATATAACCCTGAAAACTTTTTATTAGCTCTCATTTGGAAGATATTTCATATAACTCATTTTATATGTTTCACCATGTAAATTTATCCAGTAGGACTGCAAAAACATCCTAAATCAGCCTACAATGATGCAATATCGTATCACATTGCATACCATCATACACACATCATCCAGAGCTGATTGTATCATTTTCTGATGCAATGCCATACTACTGCCAGGCGGCTGCTGAAGTAAGCTGACATCAGCAGGGCACTATAGAAATCCCTGTCGGAAAGGTTGAGCATTGAAAATATTTCAGACTTTGTGCAAGACAGTTTAAGCTACTGTTCCATAGAACTGTTATGATTTTATCCATTTAGGCACAATACAGAACAGTAATGCTTCGAAAGTTGCTAATAGCGTGGACAATTTCTGCTCTATTTGTGGGGAAGTGACATTTGCCAACCAGAAGAAAAGGATCACTTCTCAAGTGAAGAAGGCTTATCATCTTTACTTGGGATGCAAGGTTGGTGACCAAGACAAGCCTTGGGCCCTGCTGTGCTATGTGTACAACACAGCTTTCACAGTAGTTAAATGGCAAAAGACCATCAATGCTGTTTGCAGTCCCCATGGTGTGGAGAGAGCCAAGCAACCACATAAAAGACTTAGTTCCTCCTCATTCCGGCGGAATAGCAAAGCAAAAGAAGTCGAGAATAGTCTACCCCAACATTCCATCTGCATTGAGATTACTGGGTCAACAACTTGCTGCAGGGTGATGCGAAACAAGCACGGAATGCTTTTCACCTAGTGTCTTCAAAATTTCTTGGGAATGTTAGGGCAGAAAACTACAAGGAACTAGTAGAAGACATGCTGATGCAGTACCAGAAATTTGGCAGCAATATGTCTCTAAAGATCCACTTCCTTCATTCCCATCTGGATTTCTTCCCTGAAAACGGTGGTATGGTTAGTGATGAACATGGCGAATGTTTTCATCAAGATATCACATCAATGGAACTAAGATACCAGGAAAATGGTTCACTACAATGCTGGCTGTCTACTGCTGGACACTCCCCAGAGATGCTCCTGAAGAGCTGTACAAGAGACAAGTGAAGAAATCTAAGAAGTATTCTATGACTTGATTTTTTACAGATATTAACCATATGCCTATTACTATTGACATGCATTTTGTGATGTAAATATCCATTTACTGCAGATTACAAAAAAACTAGAGCCAAAATTAGAATTTGACCATCCTATTCGTGTTGTGCACATGCAAATTGATAGGAAATGACTAATTTTATTTCAGTAACGTGACTTTCATAAAAATTTCTTGACCAGTGATTGACATGCATTTTTTGATGTAAACATCAATTTATGCAGATTACAAAAAACTAGAGCCAAAATTAGAATTTGACTGTCGTATTCATGTTGAGCACAAACTAATTGATAGGAAATGACTAATTTTATTTCAGTTATATGACTTTTGTAAAAATTTGTTGACCAGTGAATTATCAAGTGGCAGTTAGTCAGGGGAGAATAAAGATTAAGAGAATGGACTTAGATACCCAGTGCCTGAATCTACTCCTAACTATATCGTATTCTACCTGCGTGATTTTGAGCTAATTATTCTCTATCTGATTCAGTAGTCATTCTCTATCAAATGAGAATAATAACACTATTCTTACAGCTAAGAAAATATGTGACACCAACCATTTTAAAGATTATCTTCAGCAATATTATAGTCAATTTTTTATTTTTTACAGATGAGTTCTTTTCCTTTATATGACTAAATAATTTGCTACTGAAGTTTTTATAAGTGTTGAAAACCTACCCTTTCAAAATAATAGAAGACTTTATCCTTTGCATCTTATTTCTGGCAAAGATTCAAAAGGAGGAAACTACTACTATAGCAATAGTGAGCTCCATGGGTAAATCACTGCAAAAATGAAGAGCCTGAGAGATCATTGATCTCAAAGGCAAGCTAAATCTGAATTGTGAGTTCAACAGAGAGAGGCAGGAAAAGGAAGAGAAGAGCAAGAGAAGAGAAGAAGGAAAGGAGAGAGGTTTGATAAAAAACATTTAGACACTTTACTATTTACAGTATTTTTTTTTTACATCAAATGAACAATTCACCTATGAGACTTTGTGATACTTTAAAAGTTAGCAAATATATTTTGGTTACTAGGCACTACCTTCTTAAAAACAGTTAGCAGGTGCCTGAATGTTATACAAATATACTGTCTCAAAGGAGTCAGAGATGGCACACCAGTCTCCAAACCAGCAGTTTATTTGCTTTAATATATAGTAAAACAAAACTTTAGGGTAGGCGGAATAGCCTGTAATGGATGTGTGACCAGGGGAAAAAAGTGTCACAGAACTGATCTTTTGCAACCAATCTAAAGGATCTTTTTCCTATTCTTACATTCTGTTAAACATCTAGGTCTCTGGGCCAAAGATCCTCATTTGTCTTTAGTACTTTGTTAATTCTGAGTTTATTTCTCTAAATAGTGATTCTGATTTGGTTCCATGAATGTACTGACTGGCTTGACTTTCCAGCAATTTTCTTATCTCTTTTCTGACCATCATTTGAACAGAACTATTCTCTAATGTTGACTTTGTCAACTTGGCATTATTCCTTTCCTCTAAGTTTACAACTATCTTATTTTATGAATTTTCACTGTGAGATATTTCCATGGGTTAAATGACATCTTTATTCTAGGATAATGCACTCATAAACCAGTGTAATGAATGATTTTTTTCCAAAAGCACTCATAAGCACACGGGAAATATGTAAACTTGTCAAGGTGTGTAGTTGATACACAATATAAAAAATTATACACAGCAAAGCAATCTGTGATTCCTGTGTTAAAAGAGTAATGTCATGGATTAAAGATGTGTTTTATATAATAAGCAAACATACATTGAATATTTCTGAACCAACTGTGACTTTGAACCCTACCCGAAAATTGAAATTTAACATCAACGCTGATAATTATGATTTCTTCCTAATTCTGTCATATCTCAGTTCTATACATTCCTGAACCCTATCCTACCCCTAGGCAGTACTACTTAGTCACTAGCCTTAAAGTATGATTTCCTTTCTAGGTTGCAAAGAAATGTTTGTGAACAAATACTTGGTGTCACAGTAGCCACTTCAACCTGCTATTCAGATATTCAAAATCATCTCTCTAATTCTGCAATAAGACTGTCTGTCTTCCAGTTTATCACTAACAATAAAATTGACATATTTTTACAATAGAAAAAATAAATAGCTGGCCAATTTTCCTTTCATTTTTATCTTTGTTTTAACAAAATTTATATACTTATTTCTAGTCATTATGACCATTGGTCTCAGATTTTAAAAACTAATTTTGATGCATTTTATAGCATGAAAAATTAAGTTGAGAGGATAAATGGGTCCTCCCTGGTGGCGCAGCGGTTGAGCACTGCGCTGTGGCACTGCGCTGTGGAGCTGTCAGCAGCGCGCGATGCGAGTTCGATGCCCGGCCGGGGAGAATCCCACATGGCGCGGCAGACCTCTCCTGCTTCTCCCACTGCTCCCCTCGGCGGTGTATTTCTGATCTGTCTGTTCTGCTCCCCACTCTGTCTCTGGTGAACCCTCTCGCCTCCCCACACCTCTGGTCTGTACCCCAGCTTGTATGTATAAATAAATAAATCTTTAAAAAAAAAGAAAGGATAAATTAACATTTTTGATCATTTAGATAAAATTATTGTCTAAATTATGGAAATAAGGCAAAATGCACTTTTAAACAGAATTATCTGTGGACAACTCCCTGAACAATTCATAACTGAATTGAGATTACACTTTTATTTCAGAGAAGGCAAAAATTCATTGTCAGGAAATATCCTGCCTCTGTTTTTAGTAACAGAGAAAATCAGAGAAAATGATCTTTTCTAAAGTGAATTATTGCCATCTAGCATTACTCTCTGCCAACCAATCTTAGCTGCTTTCTACGATCTGTTTTTTATTCTTTTTTTGTTTGTTTGTTTTTAATCTCTGGAAGTCTTGGGACTAAAGGTGAGCATGTCTCATTTTTTTAAAAAGAATTTATTTGTGTATACAAACTGGGGTGTAGGCCAGAGATGTGGGGTGGTGAGTAGATTCACCAGAGAGAGAGTGGGGAGCAGAACAGGCAGATCAACTGAAGTACACTGCTGAAGGGAGCAGCAGGTGAAGCTGGAGAGGTCTGCTGTGCCATGTGGGAAGCTCCCTGACTGGGTATCGAACTCCTGCTGCAGTGGCTCTGAATAGCTTCATAGTGATGTGCTTAACCCATTGCTCCATCAGGGAGACCCCATGTCTTCTGTTCTTATGACTTTTCTTGATCCCTCTCATTACCTTCTGGGCAGTTGGAGTCCACAGAGTAATATGTGAAATATTGCATTGAATATTAGTAATACATTTCATTCATCACCTATAAAATAGGCAGTGGAAGAGAATGTCTAACTGACAGCTGACAAAGCTTTTCTTGTCTTCAGTCCCATGGCACAATTCTAATAGTTGCAGTTTTCCCAGATGTATCTGGATGCTGACTGTGCTAGTTGGCATGCTGTTCTTAGCAAAATGCAATGTGTTCAATCAAGCTGGTAGAGTCAGAGTCCATAAATTTATCATGCAAATGTTAGTGGTGAGAAAGCCTTCTCAAATGATGCTGATGCACAGGGAGCCAGATTTGGCTTCTGTTTACAACCCTATAGTTCATTCAGTGTATTTTTACTGAATCAGTGCTAGGTCTAAGTTTCCCATTCAAAACACTGATGAAATTTATTTAAAAATTATCATTATAGTGAAAGACGCTCCATTAATGAGTGCACAAAAACAAAAGCCTTTCATACCCATGTGTATGCTACTATATTAAAAGAAAATATGTTAGAACAATAAAAGAGGTGAAATATTTGTAAGAATTTTTGAATTCTAATGAATTAGGAAAAAATTGAATTTCATAATGAAGTTTGTGATATAAAAAATGACCGCTCTTGTATAAAATTACATGTAATATATAATTACATATAGTCATAATATGTATGATGTTAGACTATTTATTTGCAAGCATTCACATTGGTAAATATCAAATTTATAGAATATATAGTCTTTGATATTATGTGTCTAAACTGCCCTCAAAAAATTAAGTATCATGACAACCAGATCCTCCATTTGTTGAAAACAAATTAGAAATCATTTAGAAATATACATAGTGCCCATTAAAATGGATCATAGTAACATTTCTTAAATTCCTGTAGAGAGTTATATTAATCTTTTGAAAGTGTTGTGAATTGGGGGAATAATTGATTTCAATACCTTTTGATAACTTTCATATCTTGCATCTGTCACAGATCAATAGAAAATAATATTTCTTGAGATCTCTCATGTGTTAAGTGCTATGTCATCTCAAAAATTTTCTACTTAATTCTTCACTAGAACCCACTGATGTAAATTTTTTTTAAAGATTTATTTTTTTATTTATACATACAAATTGGGGTACAGGCCAGAGGCTTGGGGCGGAAAAAGGGTTCGCCAGAGACAGAGCGAGGAGCAGAACAGGCAGATCAGAAATACACTGCTGAGGGGAGCAGTGGGCGAGGCAGGAGAGGTCTACCGCGCCATGTGGGATTCTCCCCGGCCAGGCGTCGAACTCGCATCGCTGCTGCCAACAGCTCCACAGCGCAGCTCTTAACCGCTGCGCCACCAGGGAGGCCCAGATGTAAATATTTTTATTCCCAGTTTTTCTCAATTGTTTTTCTGATTTTATCATTTCTGTTCTGCTCTTGAGATTTGTGTTTTTAGCCCTGTATAAATTGACTACAAAACCAATCCTTGAATCTATTTATTTATGTATTCATTCATTCATTCATTCATTTATATTAATGAAGTACCATTGTTTTTCTGTAACTAGACAAAACAGGGTTTCTCCTCTTAGATGTGATCAGTGGTGCTCTTCCCCAACCCCTACCCCTCATTCTCATCCCTTCCTCTTTCTCCCCCTCTTCCTCTCCCCTCTTGGAGGCCTCAGACCTGTGGTCAGTTTGCAGTGTCTACGCTTGAATCTTTATAGCAAGTCTATTAAATAAAACTGGAAAGAACACACAGTCCTTCACCAAGTGATAATCTCTAGTGTGTTCATAAATAGAATGTTATATATTATTCAGCAAAAAGAGTAAGCTATGATATTTGCAATTTAAATTTATCCTAAAATTATTATACTAAGCTAAAGAAGCTGGTCTTAAATACTATATATTGTATGAAATTTATGTAGTTACTGAAATTCTCTAAATGACACATCTATTCATCTTTGCCTTGGTTTAGGGATAGGTGATGTGAAGAAAAAGGTGATTTTATTGTTATTTTCCTTCTTAATGACCTTTTTTAGTATTTTAAGTTGTAACGACAATAAACAAAACCAAAAAGAAAATCCAAATCCTTTATACTCCCTCCATTCTTATTCCCACTTCCACTCTCTTTACTTTTTATAACCTCAATTCATTATTAATCTCTACTAGTTTATTTTGATTTTGTATTTTTCATTAATCTGCATTGCTTCTTCATATTACTCAGGTAAATCTTCCAATATTTGTCTTTCTCCAAATTTCACATAATATCTTCAAGATATATCCGTTTTGTTACAAATGGAAATACTTCATTTTCCTTTAGAGTTGAGTAATATGCCATTATGTGTATATTTATTGCATTTTTACCCACTTATCAGATGACATGTCATTGCTTCTATATTATAGCTATTGTAAATAATACTGCCATAGACATCATGGTATATAAAACTATTTGAGTTGATGAGTTCATCTTCCTTGGATAGATACCCAGAAGTGGGATTGTTGAATTAAAAGATAGTTCTAATTTTAGTTTATTTTTATTTATTTATTTTTTTTGAGGAAGGTCCATACTGATTTCCAAACGATCTGCACCAATTTACATCCCCTCCATCCACGTATATGGGTTCTTTTGTACATCAGCATGAGACCCAAGGAGGTGGGAAAGGGGGATTGCTTTCCCATGCCCTGTCCTCTTCTTCACTTGAGACCTGGTCCACTTGGGTCACTGCAGCTCTTCCACCTATATCTACCCTCAGTTAAAGTTGCTCCTCATGTAATCAACTTTCTCCTCCCCAGGGCTGTTGGCAAACATGGAAGCACAACTCTGAGATTTGTGTGGCAAGTTCCCTTCCTGGTAGTTTCTAAGCACCACTCTCTACCCATCTTTAGTTGTAAGCAGTTGAATTTCCTCAGTGTCACTTTTGGCACTGTTGGTCAGTTTTGTTTCCTATAGCAAAAGATACTTAATTTCCCACTAATTCATTTTAAACTCTCATCCAGTTCCCCTCTGGACTGTTTTCAGATTATCCTCCTGGCAGTGAAATGGTGAACATCCTCTTAGGCCATTACCCAGATGCGATTTTCAAGGGATAGTACAAGAATGGTCTTTTGTGGTGATGGAACATTTTATATCCTTGCTCTGTTTGCCACACAATTCATAGAATTGACAAATTCTATGGCAAAATGTCAATGTTAAAATATAATAGTTTAAAAAATGAAGACATAGTAAATGTATAAAATTTTCACAGAATCTGAGGATTGCTTTCCTGGAAATGGGGAGAATTTGGTAAAAATTATAATTTTGAAATATTTGAAAGAATACCTTATGGCTTACACAAATATCAAAATCAAGAACCTTGATCTTATTTAAAACTGTCAGTTGTTTTTATAATATTACTTATCTAATCTTCATATTGTGCATTCTTATTTTTAATTACCCTGCTCGGTGATCTAATTTTATTAATTTAATAAACAACCATTTAAGCTAGTTACTGTAAACAATATTCAACTAATTTTAGATTATTGAAAATATCCTAAATAATGTTGACCATTTAGGAGGAGGGAAAGAAGTGGCTAGATTCTCTGTTTTTCCCCCTCAACTGCTTTAAGTCTGTTTCTATCTGAGTTTAGTGAGTGAGTGCTGCCAAGAGCTTTCAGTTTAGAAATTGGAGATACTTAATGCTTGAGCACATGGCTAAAAAACATTAACATTTTAAACTTGGCATAAGCTTCAGACTGAGGGAAAAACAGCTGCTTTGCTAGCTGGGGGGGGGGGAATGATCATTAAAAAGTTTAAAATAAGTGGAAAATGCTATTCTGCCTGATCATTAGAAAGTTTTGTGAAATGTTAGCAGTTGAGAAAACTCTACTCCCACCATGTTAGATAATACAGTCAATGGGAAAAGGGAAAGCACATTTTCTTGAGTGTTATTTAATCCTTAAATGCATAATGCAAGCACAATAATTCTTTCTAGTTATTTAGAATTTGCTTCTGCACCTCAAGTTCAATATGGCAATTCACTTGTGAGGGGCACTAAAAGGGAGACTATTAGATGTGGTCCTTCTGTGCACCACCTTGGTATTATCATATTTAATAATTGCTATATAGGTGCACAGATGAATTGGTGGTCAGAATTCTATGGGGAATACCCCTGAGCAAACATACAAAAATGAACAATGATATAAAGTACACATAAATAAATTATATAGAATAATCGCTATATGGTACTTTTATTTTGAAAGCTTTATCCAATAATGATGTTTCCTCATGCAGCATCCAGACAAGAAAAATATTATTCATTAAAATAAAAAAATGACAATATATTAAAATAAAGAACTATTACTTTTCAACTTTACTTTGTTCTCTCTCTTGCCCTGTCTTTCTCTGTCTTTTGTTCTCTCCCTCATTTTATTTTCACCTTCTCATAATTTCATTGTAGAAAGGCATAGAAACAGTCCTGCAGTAATCACACAAACAGAAAAAATAGAGATATAAATATAAAATTAAATGAGTAGAGACCCCTCTGTGCTAGAAATAACACAGTGATGGTACACACAATTTCCTTGTATTCTTAAACATGACAACCTCAATTTGGTCTCAATAACCCATACAAATTTTGAATAATTTTTATTTAAGTCTATATACATTGTATATATGAATTTCTCTGTAATTTGCTCTCTCAAAATTTTCCTATGATAACTCCTATATTATATGGAGATAAAGATTTTCATTTACGAGTCAGGTCATTTCTCATTTTGAATGTGAGCATTTCACTCCATAACAAGCTTTGTTTTATTGACATTCTTTTTAAAATTTCGAACATTATTCAACTTCTTGGTTTAAAACTCAGGGAAAAGAATGTCAATTACTTCTTAGAAATCAGTGCAAATCCATCCACTCTCAGAAAGCATGTGGAGCCTGTAAATGCATCATCCAAAGTTTAGATTATTTTTTCTTGTGTTGTCTTTGAGTATATTTGGGAAAATAATTAGAACATAGTTCTTACATAGTAGATTAATAGTTAGTCTCCTCCAATTTTATGTAGTAATTAATACTCAACATTTATCATAATCATAAAAATTATCTTTAAAGAGAGAATTTTCTCAAAAATCGTATCAAACATTATAAGGCTACACACATGTATGTCTATATATTTGCCAACACATACACACACACACACACACACACTGACAAATAGTAGCTCACAACAAATATGATATGCATTCCAATTAGAAAGGTAACAGATTTTTTAGTTGTATGGAGATTGTGTCACAATAAAAGCAATAATAACATACTTCTATTATTACATACTACATTTTCTTTAAGGATAAAAAGTTTTGGTGTATATAGTCTTAATTTTACACTGTTATGTTGAAAAAATAAGTCAACTAGGGAGTAACTCTTCCTTTTATTCCTTTTTCATATAATGGAAACGGTAATTCAGTAATGTTGCCCTGGAGAACTAATAAAATCTCATCTCATTGTCGCATCTGATCTGTGTTCCTTAGAATTATACTTTAAGAAAGACAACATAAGACTTCCAATAAAAGTTGAGTTGCCAGGATTTTTATTGAAAGGAAATTGCTCTTTCTTATTTTCACTGTATAAGTAAATTAAAATCTATACCTAGTATTGTGTGTAGACATTGTCTTACTTCCTAATGCGCGTGACTCCCTCTCTCCCTCCCTATGACCCCATTTTGATGAGAATGTTCCCTTTAAGTTTTGTTTTATTCATAAACAGAAAGAATGTTAGTGTAAATAATCTGGCCAGAATTTTGATTTTCACTTTCATCGGTATTGACAAAATGCTCCTATTAAAAGAATTCTTTTGTGGTTTATTGTTTAAGTTTATAAGAAAGATTAGTTAAGTATTGTGATTTTTTTGCATGTTTTATTTTATACATTGGATAAAAATGGCCATAATTTATAGTGCTTCGATTGACTCATTGTTTTCTGCTATAGCTTCATAATTAATGAGTACATAGAAATTGGTAGCTTGACAAGGTAACATAATAGGATAGGATGAGACTGAGTATCCTCCCATTCAGTCATTAGATTGCAGTAGAATTTTCATGGTAATCAGAGTCTACAGGCTGAGCTAATGAGAATGGAATTCAATAAATACCCAATTATCTCAAAAGGATATCATGGGAACATAGGAACCTCTTGATCAAGTAAAACTTTTGACCTTAATATGGTAAGGAAATAGTCATAATTGTTATTTCATTACTATCATATGCCCACTTATAAAAAACAATCATCTAGCTCTTATCTATTCCATCTGTCTACTGTCCATCCTATACCATAAATCTATCTATCCATACTAAGTGACTTCTCAGCATTTCCAAAGACACTTCACATCTTCTGCAAGATATTAAGACATCTGTTCCTAATATGCAAAACAGTGGTTTTTATTTGTCAAAAAAATTATACTTCAGCATTTCCAACATTTTAATATATCTTTGCCGTAATGAACTTGCAATAGTATAGATCCTGTGATACAAAATCTTGACCTTGGAATTTTCTTTTAAATATAAGAAAATATTATATGATGACACTTAATGTAAAGCCCTGTTGTGTTCATTATAATTCAGAATATCAAAGGCCTTGTATTCAGATAAAATTTGTATTACATTGTATGCAATACTGCATGATGGATAAAATACATATGGTTTACTAAACTTATTTCATTAATCATCATTTGATTGTGGCTCTCATCTAATAAAATGTAGTTAAATCTAATCAGCATATTTCATTGCTTTTCTCTTTTTGTCATTTTACAATGTAAACTTGGGATACCTAGTCTACAATCTTTGATTGTGTTGACTTCAATAATATCAATATGTACAAGAACTATTATTTTCAGAGCAATATATCCATCTGTATTATAAGAATTTTTTCACATATTTTCTCTAAAACCATAAGAATATCATGAACTGCTACAAAATTGGCATGGACAAATACTCAAAAACTATCTTACGATTTCAACTTAATATTTGGTCCTGCATGTAAAATAAATGACTTTTATTGTATGAAACAATTAATTTCTCTTCACAGATATTTATGTGTAAAATTAAATATTTCATACACCAATTAATTTTATAATTTTAGAAACCGACCACTCTGTGATACACTAATCAACTTTCCCATTTGTGTGAAAGCTAATTCTTTAATGGGCAGTAATGATTTTCTCTGTCTAATGAGTCATCATGCATGCTTTGCATATTGAATGCGTAACAGTCTTTATTTTCATCATCATCAACAATATTAGATTGTGTCTTTTAGCATAAAAATTTTGATCCTTTAGGTTATATGTTTAGCTTTTCCTCTTTATTTTAACTTAATGTTTAACATAATTTTGCCCCTTGAAAGACCAACCATTTCCTCATAAATTTTTGTTCTTCTAAAAATGCCCTATTATTAATTCTCATTAAATCACTGCCAAAGTCATAGAAATGGCACCAACTTCATAAGACAGAAATGCAAAATGACAATAACTTTCAAAGGCACTTTTATATGGATGCAATAAAACAAAAATACATCACTCCAAATATTAAGTATAGCATATATTATCATTTACATGCTGGCAAATTTAATAATTTTATAGGTGAGAGTAAAGTCACTGTGATATTACGTAGGAAAATTGTAAGAAGAAACTGCAATAGAAAACTATTTTCTTAAATTTTGTAGCATATTGCTACATTTAATCATTTTATCAATATAACTATTATAAATATATAATAATAAATTTATTCTCAATAAGGCAAAAATATTATTGCTTAGGAAAATATTTGTAAGGGAGCAAATGAAATGCATTGCAAAAGATAAGTAAATGAGCATATAACATAAAAATAATGCTTCTCTTTTAATCAAACATGTTTAATAAGAATTCCACATGTCATATAATCATTGAACATTTGATATGAATTAACCTCCGATTGAAAGACAACTAAAAGATAGATATCACTTAACCAAGACAACTTTCCTCTTACTTTTTTTTTTTTTAATGAGGTAGCTTTTGTTTACAACATTGTTTATGATTGAGAGATATCGGATTGTACCCACCAGGTATGTTACCAGACTACAGCCACCAGTACAGTGCTGAAAGTCCTCCACCATAGTCCATTGTGTCCCCTTGCTACTTTTCTCTAACCTGTCTTCCTTTCATAGTGGTAGCCTCTTTCTACAGTTTTCTAGACTTTGTCATGTCATGGGTTTGGTTTAATATAACCTTTTGTTTGTTTCTCAATTTGGCACATGTAAGTGACACAATTTGTTATTTGTTTTTCACCTCCTGACTTATTTCACCCTGTAACTCTATTTATGTTCCTACAAAAGTGAAGAGTTTAACTTTTTTATAGCTGAGTAGTATTCCATTGTGTGTGTGTGTGTGTGTGTGTGTGTGTGTGTGTGTGTGTGTGTGATGTCTTCCTAGTCCACTCATCTATCATTGGGCATTTAAGTTGTTTCTATAATTTGGTTATTGTAAATAGTGCTACAATGAATATAGAAGTGCAACATCTCTTTGTATTAGTATTTTAGCATTCTTTGGACAGTTACCAAGGAGTAGAATGGCTGAATCATATAGTAGATCCTCTTTAATATTTAGAGAAATCTCCATACTGTTTTACACAGGAGCTGGACCAGTCTACATTCCCATAACTGTGTAAGAATATTCCTTTTTCTCCCATCCTAGACATACATGTTTCTGATCTTTTTGTTGTGGGCCATTCTCAGAGTTGTGAGATGGTATTTTGTGGTTTTGTTTTCCCTTTCCTTCATAAAAGTGATGATGAACATTTCTTCATGTGCCCATTGGCCATCTGAATGTCTTCTTTGGGAAGTTCTATTTAGTTCTTCTGTCCATTTTTACTGGGTTATATTTTTTCTTTTTGTTGAGTTATAAGAGTTCTTTGTAGATCTTGAATATCTGCTCTTGACAAATGTGTGATGTGCAAATATTTTCTTTCACTCATTAGTTTTTTTTTTTTTTTTAGTGATAATTTAGTGCAGAAGATTTTGAATTTGATGTAGTTCTTCTATTACAGTCAATGCTGGTGACCAAAAGGTGCAGTAGTTTCATCCCAAATCATAGGACCCTCTGAGTCTAGTGCATTTCTGAATTACTTTGGACTAGAATTACTTTGGACTATCCGCCCTGGAGTGGAGCAATGGTTTTCCTCTAATGCCACCTTTCCCAAGTCAAAACCTAGAAAGTTTTTTTTTACCCCCAAGAGTTGTAACAAATTAACATTTACTACGTTAGTGTTTTTCTTTTGGATATTATTGTCAAATGAATTCCATTCTCTACTACCTTGTTTGTTTTTGTGTTTTTTTTTTTGTATGTGTGGCTAATGAATTTGTTGCACTGTGATCAATCACTGTGATTATCAGTAATTTTGTGCTGTGTGGTAAATTCTGTTGAAAATAACCACAAATTAAAAGCAAAAGCAACACAAGCAAGATTATCAATTTGGGAAAAACTATCCTAATATAGCTAATGTGATAAAGCTGCATCAGCCAAGGAGTGACTTATTGGTAATGAATGCTTTTCATAGGTATAATAAGTGTAAGATATAACACAATCATTTTACATAAATTTATTCTGCAATATTGAAAAAATGTTTCTATTGGCCATAATAATGCTCAATCTTTTTAATATAAGCACAATCCTTTTTCTGTATTTCAATAATTCTTTGAGTCCAGAAAACATTTGTTCACCTTCAAACATACATGCATATATATGTATGTATATATGCGTATATATATGTTTGATGGTGAACAGATGTTCACATGTAAGATCATATATGAACATATATGTATATGAACATGTACATGCATGCATGTATATATGTATACACACATTTTCCACAAATATTCACAGGATTAGAAAATAAGATTGCTAACTGGATTGTCCAAAACTCATTTGGTTTTATTTTTCCAACTTCTCCATAAACGCCCTCAGTGCACACATTCTCAGTCTGATGTTAGAAGATTTCCCATGAACCATATTCATTAATAGACTAATTTTGATGAAGATTTCTTCCAGAAGAACTTTGTGATTTCAAACTCTCCACCCCACGTTTCCCATCAACCAATTTATTGTGTATTAGTTGGACTAGGCGAGGTGGTGAAATCAACTTTAACATATATAAATGCTAAAGGTTTGATTTAAACAGTTTGTGGCATATGTTTCTGACTTTGAAGCAAGATTTCCTCCAATATGGCTTCTGTCATTCCTACTTTAGCATTCTCAGCATTAGCTCCATTAGTACTTCTCTTTTCTCCATATAGGAACACTTCCTACCTAAGTACTTACTATGAATTTAGATGTGCTTTAACATGTAATTAGCCTTTTGACAAAAGCCTAAAAAACCTTAGAATATGTTGGCAACCAAATGATGAACAAGGAAAAAAGTTTCTATTGCATTGTAAAATATTCTGATGAGATTAAAAAAATCAGAAACTACTCCTTAAAATTGCCTATTTTGGGGAAAATTAATATGACAGCATAATTTAAATTTTCAGTTGCCCTCTTCCAAAATTTTTTTGTTTATAGTTCATTAAATATGCCTCTTTTTTTAAATGTGAGTACATATTTATACCCAATTTTAAATGTGAGTCCATATTTATACCCCAATTCTCCCAAATATGTATTCTTATTCTTGGTTGTATTGGGTGAGCAAGCTATGGTTAGCAGGTCAGCCACTTGTCTTTGTGAATTAGGTTTTAATGAAGCAAAACAATGCCCATTCTTTTAATCTGTTTTCTGGGACTGCTTTCTTGTTTACAATAAAAAAAAAAAAGAATAGGTCAATAGATACCTATGGTCAACAATGCTTACAATATTTATTCTAGCCCTTTAAGAAAATGTTTGCCAGCACCACCATAATAAAAATCTTTCTAGTGGCAGTTTTGGAAATAAGTCATGACACCATATATGTTGATTTTCTACTTCTCTCTTAGGAGTATCTTCTTATAGTACAACTGATTTTTCTATTTGGCCAGTGCCCCTCCCACAAAATGACTGCTGTCTGTCATCTATCCACTCATGGTCCTCACTCTGAAATTCTTCTTCATACATTCTGCTAAATATGCAATATAACACAAATCTTCACAGTCAGTTGGACAGAAACATTTCCTCAATTAGATCAATCTCATTTTCTTCTTCAGGTAATGTAAGCTTAACTAATAATCCATGAGTGCTTGACTGTAAGGTGGTATATACTTTAAAATTGAGGCTGTCATGTCAAGTATGTAATTTGAACTATATGTGATATTGAACACATGGAGGAAAAAAATGGAAGAAGATGCTAAAAAAGCAAAGAAAAAAGGCCTTTTATATGCATTGAGATTTGAAGGTACTACATCCATAAAGATAAAAATAAAATTACTTAAAGTAAAAAAAAAATAGAGGAAGTATTTTTAAAGAAGAGACAGAATCATTTTAGGATGTCTGATATTCAAATTATAAGAGATATAGAAAGAAATTAAGCAGAAATATATATAACAAAAATAGATTTTATCTGGTAAAATTCATGGAGGTTCATTTTTGGACTTATACTTCTTGAAATCTGGAAAATTTCTGGAGCAAATGCATTGGCTGCATGTCTTATTTGGGTTAATTATTTAAACTCTTCCTTTTCTTGATTTTCTTGATTTTCTCTTAGTTAGCAAATCTAGTTAAGTCATACCTACCACATCTTCTCAAACCCTTACCAATTTTCTTCAGGGTGCTTGACCTTCTGAAATTTGCATGTATGAGACCGTGTGTGTACATATGAGTTTTAATATCAGCTTTTCTTACTCAACTCCGGCATCCATGAGGGTAAGTTCTGAACATCAGTTTTCACTGATCTCTATATTCCACACTTAGCATCTAGCTTAATACGTAATATGCCATAAAAAAGCTTTTGTTTATTCATCTTTGTATTCACAGCAAAATGCTGACCTTTGTGAAGATGCAGAATCAGGAATTGCTAAATAAAATTTTAAATAGGAATGGAAAATAACTCTAATTACTATTTAATGTATGTTTAAAAAGATTCTGAAGCACAGTACCTTCTAAACAGAGGGCCATTTACCTTTTGTAGTCTATACTTTTGCAATATAGATAATAGGTAGAGAAATAATTAATGATTTCATGATGCAAAACTTTCAGAAGTGAATGTCATACAGATAAAAAGTTAGACTGTTATTTTATATCCGTCCTATTTTAAAAGTATTATTGCTGCTTGTGATCTTTATCATTCATGGAATACCAGAATTCCCTAAACTTTCTGTTTCTACTTATGCTTCCCCTACTAGTATAGATAATTGGTAAGTATTAAAATTGTAATGACCTTTAGATAACAAAAAAAAAGGAATGTCTGCCAGATTTTTCAATCTGCTTAATGGGAAAATCAACTTAGTAGCATGGATCTGTTATAAATAGAGTTGAGTATTTGGAAACATTAGTACTGTCTTATATCAAATACATATAGTTACATACAATTGAATTAATATTGAAAGCAAAAGATTAACTATGAGGTGCATTGCAACAATCTGTAGTTATTGAACTGTTTGTGCTAGAAAAATTTACAGGAAAGGTAAAATAAAAATAGATTTGGGGACATCATTAAATCTAGATGGAAGTTGTTTAGAGAGATAACGGAGAAATTATTCTTATGGTTTACATTTTAGTTGCTGTATGGAGATACAAAGTAAACTAGGGAAGTATCACAGGCAGGAGAAGCCAATATAAGTTAAATTTATCATGGTATGGAGTATCAACGATATTTTAGAGAGAAGTAAAAAATTGTTAATTAGTAGAAAGGGAACAGTCTCCCTAATGGGGAATTTGAGATTGTTTCTCAGAGGCCCTTGTCCAAGAACTGCATTATAAATAATGAACAGGAGCTTTCCAGAGAAAAGAAGGTAGAATTCTTAAGAGGAAAGAAAACGTGTATAGAAATGGAGTAAAAGAAAATTATTGGCGACTTTTATTAATGAGTTTGGAGAACCCTAGTATTTGATGATTATAAGTAGTATATATGGGGGGCAATGATGGGGAATGAAGCTGAAAGACTTGATTATGTAAATTTAAGAATATAAAGAGATGCATTTTTATTCTATAGGAAATTTAAGAGTCCTCTATTGGGAAGAACACTTTATTCTCTTAAAGACTAATGCATCTAAAAACTGGAGTGGTTGAAGGTCAGAATAAAAGTGGAAATGAAGGCAGAGGTAATTGTCAGTATGTTATAGGAAGAATCCAGGAAAACTGAGTTGTGAAACTGTACTCCTGACATTTACAGAGTAGTATAAATCAATGTTGAATCAATAAACATTAAAAAAAGAAGAATCCAGAAGGAAATGATTGTGGTCTGACCAAGTCCATTTTTAGCATGTCCCTTTAGGAGGTAAAACTGACAACACCCAATTGCCAGGTTTAGTCAAAGCTATCATATCAAAACTGGCCTTCTAATTAAATCTTTTCATAAAAAGAAAAAAATAAAACTTATCCTAAGCATGATACAGAAAAATCTTCAAGGATATTACTCATTATGTAAAATGATTTTACAAACCACAGATTTATTTGTGTTGTTAACTGTTCAAATATTTTCTTTTTTTGAAAGAGGATATTGATAAACAACTTTTGAAGATTAAATAAGTAAACAAACTTTAGAACACAGTTCATGTATTTACTTAAAGTAAAAGGTCCTATTACCTACAGACAATATTTATATGTTTTATAGGTATTGCATATATTATTCTATATTTCACATTTTTATTATTATAGTTGTTTGATGTAATTCCCATTGTGATATTATCTTATTGTTACTTTTTTTCTTCTTCCTGTGATATAAATACAAGCACTGCCTAATAAGTTTGCATTTCCCTATGGCTAACCAACCTCCATAGGTTCTAGTTTTAAACACACAAGTACCTTCTCAAAATAACAAAACAAATGCTTTTCTTTATCATTAACTTTTCAAAGCCTGCTGACTTTTGTGAAATCACTGCAGCTAGGCTCAAATGGTGTATGAAATGAAAATTTCCTGTCTAGTCACTGCACATAGGAAACATCAAGACAATGTCTTGCAATCACTGTTCTGCTCAGTTATTTTTTGTAATACTGAGGTCATGGAGTAAAACAAACTTACTGAGGAAGAGAAAAAGGGCAAATGAAACTTTTCTTCAAGTGTCATTTTGATTTACCCCTTTCTGTATACGCTTAATTGGAGACAATAGGTCAATTTAAAATCAAGTGTTACTTTCAATTGAGCAGTCATGGATGCTACAATCCCAAATATTAAATATATACTGGATATTTGTGTATAAAAGTGTTTCTCATCTGTGAGTACTGGTCACAATGGTTATGCTTGAATTAAAGCCTCTTTAACCCCAAAGGAAATGCTGCCATTTTTCTTTTGTAAATTCCTAATAGTAACTTCGGAAAGTAGTCAACCTTCCTGATATATGTCTATTCCTTTTTATGCTGAATGGCATATGGTTAGAACATGAATATAAACTGACTGGTTTTATTAAGAGATATGACAATAGCTAGAGACACAAACACAGAACATAAACTCGCCCATAAAAGTGTTTCTATTTCCTCTTATAGTACTCACTTTATTTTCCTTTCATCCATATAACTAGAAACCACTGATATATAGCAGGAGAGATATCATATTCCACTTTAAAATGTCTTCCCAAAAAAAGCATAGAAATACCATATATTCATTACTGTGGCTGCTCTTTTTCTTTTGAATTGCATTTTCTCTATTTTTGAAGCACATAGAAAGAGAGTTCATCTTTGATTTTTCTAAGACAGTGTGAGTATAAGTGCAGGGATAATGGGATAAGGCATTCATTCATTCAAGAGAAGCTAATTGAGAAATTAATTTGTTAGTCACAAATTTATGCACCAACAGGAAATAGAACAAATGTTAATAAGAACTAATAACTTATTGTTTCTTATTTTCTTTGCATTCAATAATAAATAGATAAGCCATGTTTATCTATGAGCTGACTTTGTGGTGTTGTTTTTTTTCTTTAAACCTAGAATCAAGGAATAGACATGAATTATCCAGAATTTCCAAATTGATTTTATTGAAAAGATTAATTTAAAATAATAGTTTGAAGTTCAGAAGGAAATTGACTATATGAATTATGGCAAGGTTCCAAAACAATCCCAGAAATGCCTATTTTATGATATTTCATATTATTAATTCAAAAAGAATTGGGCTTGGAATCATAAAGCTGATTCTGTGGTTTCCAACTTACATTATGATTTTACATGATTCAACTGGTCATGTGAGTATCACTATTTTTATTACTATAGTGATCAAATATGAAAACTTCCATATGCTGGAAAGTGCCTTATACATTATTTAGTTTTTTAGGGCTGTTGTTAAACAAAGTACCACACTATGAATTGATTAAAACAATTGAAATTTATTGTCTCACATTTCACACACTAAAATTCCAAAATTCAGGCATCAGCAGGGCCATGTGTCCCCTGAAAACATGTTCTAGAATCATTTCTTACTCTTTCTAGCTTCTGGTGATTTGCTAGCCATCTTTGCTGTTCCTTGGCTTATTGATGCATCATTCCACTCCTACATCTTTGCAGGGCATTCTACCTGTCTCTCTGCTTCATGTGATCACTTCTTATAAATTAAAAAATTCTTACTGTGGTAAAGACTCACCTACTCCAATATGACCTCCTCATAGCTATTACAATGGCAACTACCTAGTTTTCAAATAAAGTTAACTTCTCAGATAGGTTGTCACCAAAATAACTAAATCCTATACGTCCAATGTAATTCATATTAAAACAGATCTCAAAGGAAATAATTCTGAATCTTAAATATATCTCACTAATTTGAATGTGAGAGAACACTTTTTCTTGTCTAGTAATTGTCATATTTTTCCACTTTTATTGATGTTTCAATTGTCAATTATACATAAAATACATAAAAACTTACAAAGAGGAATAAATAACATCTCAAATAATTAGACACATAATCTTTGACAGTTGGAATATTGCTTTAAATACTTTCTTGAACGTATATGTTGAAATACAATATTAAGCAAAAGGTAAACATGTAGTTAATATAATCTGTGTTACTACCTTTGAGTCTTGGAATGTGTTAAATTTGCTATCAAACATAATGTAGTGTATGGTGATTTTAAAAGTATACTACTACACTCTAGAATGCTTAAGATCAAAAAAGGAGAATTTGTAACACCGATGAAAGACATGTTGAATTATAAGTACACAAAATCTCCTTAAAAAATTACATAAGTCAGATATATGAAACAGAAATTTCAGAAAAGCACACAAGATGTTAAACCTCATTAGTAATCAAATAAATGCATAAAAAGCAACAGTGACTTTTAATTTTATTGTTCAATTGTCATAACAAAATAATATAAGGGATTGTACTTTGTGTTGTCTAGTGGATTTTGATCTAAACATTCCCAAGTTCTTGCTTTTTTTTTTTTTTTGAAACTTGTCAATATGTATCATAAATACTAAATATATTCACAACAAATATTTTTCTAGAAGTTAGGTCAGGAATTAATGAAAGGTTAACAAAGCACTTCTACCCAGATTATGTAATGTTTTACTAAGAGAGGAATTAAAAGATATCTGATGTGGGATCTCCCTGGTGGTGCAACAGGTTAAGTCTCAGCACTATGAAACTATCCACAGCCACTGCAGCATGAGTTCAATTCCAGGCCAGGGAGCTTCCCACATGGCAGAACAGACCCCTCCTATCTCTACCCACTGCTCTCCTCAGCAGTGTACTTCAGTAGATCTGCCTATTCTGCTCCCCACTCTGTCTCTGGTGAATCTTCTCACCACCCCACACCTCTGGCCTACCCCCCAGTTCTTGTATGCATAAATAAAAAATCTTTAAAAAATGAAAGCTATCTAATGTGTAATAATATATGACCGATGATAGATATTTATATAACAAATTACTCTGAAACCCTGAAATATCATGAGAACATAGACTTAAGACAGTGATTAAATATTCATTTTGTGAAGATTTATTTGTTTATTATTCATATAAGATTTGGGGTGTAGGACAGAGGTATGGGGTGTGAGAGGATTCACCAGAGACAGAATGGAGAACAGAACAGGTGGATTTACTGAAATACGTTGTTAAGGGGAGCAGCAGGCAAGACAAGAGAGGTCTTCTGTGGTATATGTGGGTTAGCTCCCTGGGTGGGGATTGAATTTAGGCTGCAGCTTGATAGTGCTGAGACTTAATCCCTAAACCATCAGGGAGGCCCGATTAAATATTCATTTTGGATAAAAGGTTATAAATCATAAAGTCTGTTTTGTAAAAATTTTAGATATATAGTACACACATATAGCAACATATTATAGTCTATATTATGTAAATTACATTCTGTAGTATGCATATTATATTCTATAGTATGTATATTATATTCATGGGGCTACTATAAAATTATTATAACCTATCTGTCTTAAACCAACAGACATGTATCCTTTCACAGACAAAAGACCAGAAGTTTGAAAATAAGGTTTAGTTCCTTTTGGGGGTTCTAAGATTTCATATATTCCTTGCTTTTTTTCTACCATCTAGAGTTTGCTGACAGTTCTGGGCAGTCCTTGGTTTATGTCACATCATTCCAATTTCTGTCTTTATCCTTATGTATATATTTGCTTTCTGTGTATGTATCTTTGTGCACAAAATTTCCTTTGTATAAGGACATCAGTGATTGGAGTTAGGGCCAACACTAATTTATATAATTGCCCCATAACTTGATTATATCTGCGAAGACTACTTGCAAATTAAGTCGCATTTATAGTTGTTGGATGAACATGAATTTCAATGGACACTATTTAACTGAGTCAATATAATTTATAAATAAAAACAGATAAAAGTATTATGCGCATCACTTAAAGTGATGTGAATTCAAATATATATGTGAAATATGTTTACATTTAAGAAGTGTAATTGTAGGAGTTTTATATATTTTCTTCCATACTATTATATTCAAAATTTTGTACATTCCTTTAAAATATCTCAATATTTCTGCTACTACCTGTGACAAAGTATCATTATCATTTATACTTTCATACTGTGAAAAATTAGAAAACTAAATAAATATATGAAAAGAAATTCTACTTTCAGATATTGGAAAATAAGTAAAATGAAAGTGATTCCTTCAGGGAACAAACTAGATGATACTAGCAATCATTTTAGGTTTCTGACAAAAGATGTTTTCTCACTGTACCTATTGAACAATCATTTTAAACATCATATACGTGTATATATACATATACACACCTATATATGTACTATATATAAGCATACATATGCATAGGTATTATATATATCATGTATCTTTAAGTCTAAATCCTAAATATGACATGTTATATAAATATTACTCTACTAATTGTTACTGTTACTACTAGTACTGTTATTAATAATTATTTTTCCCATTTTACATTCAAAATTGCTTATGTTCACAAACATACATTATGGAGTTAATAAAAAATATAAATGTGATTTGAACTTAATTCATTTTTGCAAATTGCACACCCTGTCCATCACATTATAATCAATTATATATATTAATTGGTTCTAAAATGGTTTAGTTTTTAGGGACATTATGGAAATTGTGAAAAAAATTTATATGATATACCAAGGCTAAGATTTAAGAACTATGCTAATATTAAGAACAAACATATTTTTCTATAAACAACCTAGTATTATGTTTCCTTAATAGTAAACATTTTATTGATTCATTTTCCAGGTCTATATAGAGTAGTGGGGGAAAAAAATCAGACCAGCAGTAATTATAAAATTCTGTATTGACAGTCATAAACATTTCTTTGTATCATGTGGAATCTTGAAGGCATCATGAATATTATAACATAAAATAATGCAACTGCTGTAGACTAAGAACATGATATTGCTAAGCAACAGGTTTGGGACAGCATTTTTGTTTGTTTTTAGAGGACATGACTGCAGCATTTTTTTCAGAAAATTGTGTTGATATTTGCAAAACTCAGGCAGGGTGAATAATTTCCATATGAAATTAAAAGAGAACCAACCACTCTTCTAAGGTTAGTATAATATGAATTTCAAAGGTAAATTTCAAAGCAAAAGTTTCAAATAGATTTCAGATTCTATTACCCAAACCTATGCAAAGGAAGATCAGTAAATGCCATTTTTCCAGCACTCTACCAAACTAAGTTATTCTGTGTATGGTGTGAGATACTTCTTTCATTCTTTGGAGTGTAACTGACCTGAAGCATAAAACAAACAGAAGGAATCATAGGAAAAATACTCTAAGTCATTGGTTTCAGTGATCTTTGAGGAATTGACTCCAATGACAAGGAAAACATAAACATACCCCAAATGAACTATATCAAACTAAAAAGCATTTTTACAACAAAAGGAACTATCATTAGAACAAAAAGACACTCCATTGAATGGCAGAAAATATTTGTATATGTCGTATATCCATCAAGGGGCTAGTATTCAAATCTACAAATAACTCAACAAAAAGTAAACAGATGACACACAAAAAATTAATAGGTAGAATGGCTGAAGAGACACCAATCCAAAGAAGTCATACAAATGGCCAATAGGCACATGGCAAAATGCTCATCATCACTTATCATCACATCCATACAAATGACCCATATGAAAATGTCCAGAAACAAGAGGTGTTGGTGAGAGTATGGACAAAAAAAAAAAGAATGCTCTTACACTGTTGGTAAGAATGTAGATCGCTTCAGTCCTTATAAAAACTGTCTGGAGTTTTCACAAAATATTAGATATTGTAGAGAGGTAGATGATAAAAGTAGATGGATTGGTGGATGGATGGATGGGTAGATGGATGGATAGACAACTATCACTTAGTTTCTCTAACTTATGAAAATAAAATTTGTTTAAATTCTTCATTGAGGAACTTTTTCCAAGTTATCATTTTATTAGCACAATTTATGTTTCATTTATGTCAACCTTTACAATTATGTAAATACTCTTCAGGAAAGGAGAAAAAAATGATAAAATTTATCTCCAGTCTAGGTTACAGGTCTTTGTTGTTTTTTCCTTTTAGCTGTTTCTTTTAATGCTTTCTAATTAAGTGTTGAGCTGAATTTACTCCTCAAAATTATGTAAGAACAGTTCTAACATGCATTTTCCCATGATGAATATAAGTGACTTTGATTAAAACAGTCTCCTGAATGAGGTGATACCTTCTTGTTTTATGGTTTGGATTTTATGAATCTATAGTCCTAAAAATATACAGTGTTGTAAACCAGCATTACCTCAATAAAATAAATAATTAAAATAAGAAAAGTTAAATGCAAGTTAGAAAAATAGATAACATTTGGAATACAAGATAAAAGGATTATAAAATTATCTTTGTAGTTTTATTTATATTTTGAATTGAATATTCATTGATAACCATAGAGGCAGTCAAATGCATTTTAGATCTTTAAATGAAAAAAATGTGGGTTTTGGACAACTAGTTTACCTTTCCTTTATTTTCACTAACCTTATATATACCATAAAGGGAAAAATATGCTCTTTCAGTAAATTGGTTGAATTAATGTCTGCAAATAGCTATTAAATTTTATGCATATCATCTTGAGTTTTGCAATTTCATATCAAAATCATATTATGTATGCAATCTATAAACTATGGCTGATATTATCTGTGGCTTCCACTTTGCTTTCAACAATATGTGTGACTTTTTTCAAGATGTTGCTTGACAATGTGAGGACAGATTATTTTAGCCAAATACCTGTGGAGAGGGTGATGATGTTTTGTGCCTTCAAGATGGTGACAACAAACTAATCATCTATCTTAATTTCTCAGGACATATTTATCTACTTAATTCACTGTGGCATGAAGGACATATGAAGATTATAATCTTTATATAAGTTTAAAAATTTTAATATCCTTTGAACCTTATTAGATTTGAGATTTTTTTTAAAAGGGGGGAGGGAGAAGAAAAAGAGAAAAAAACTGTTATTTAAATTGTCAGTTGAGATTTCTTCACAAATCATGATAGCAAACTCAGATTTCAAGAAGATGCTTATGCACCAACATAAAGTCAGAAAAAATGAATATTCCATTGTCCTTAAAATGAGATTGTATATAATTTTGTTAATATCTGAGTTGTGGTAAGACAGTCAAATTCTATATCACAACTTAGGCTGCAAATAACAACCTCTCCTATGTGGAGACACAGGTGATACCGTCTGGCTCTTAAACTGGTTAGGCATCCAACTGTTCTAGTTTGGAAGCCCCAAGCTCAAAAACAGTAATCACCACTTTATACCTTATTCCCACTCTCCTTTTGTGGTGTGCCTCTCTCCTGCATGCTGACTCTGCTTTCCCCTTCTTAGTTTAAGTGCCCAGTTTTTGAAGTTTTCAATATGGAAATGTGTCCTTGAGTAACAACTGAAGAGAATCTCTGGAGTAGCCGTCCATCTCTCTCTAATGGGTTGTACTGTCCCACTATCACTCTATACACAGATTGAATGTTTTCCACCCTTCTGCCATACCATTGTTCCTGTGTGTGTTATAGTTATCTTTTTATCCTTTGACTTTTTTTTTTATTATTTGGTTGTGAATGTGTAAAGAATTGAGCCTGGTATCTTCACTCTGCTGTCATTTTGCCAGTCCCCCTCCCCCATAGATTTAAAAAAGTAAATTATAGAATGCTTTGTGGAAGAAAAGATAAACTTGAGTGATGAATGATGACTTGACATTGTTTTCAATACCCAGCTTCATTATTTTGAGCATGGAATACATTTATAATGTTCTATTAAACAATTGAATTAAATGTTAATTTATTTTTCTTGTTGCATGTTCATGTCATGAATAGCAATGATTTCAAAAATTATAAGGTGGATATTTATAAGACACTGAACTACTGGGGAAATGATTCATTCTTCATATTGATAGTACTATGCTTTACATCCGCACTGATAATATCAAAATAATTTACCATGATTAATGTTAGTATTCTGAACCAACAGAAGCAATAGTGATTTGCCACTTATTATTTACTATTGTCATTTAGAAATATTATAATCTAATACTATTACTTTTATCATAACTTGAATTAATTAAAATATAATTTTGAATGAATTAGTATGAACTAAATATAGCATGCATTTTCTATGTGATATTTAAGTTTTATATTTATGATAAATTTATTATTAGTGGTAGCCTTTAATCTGATAGTTCAGTCACGTGATGACTTATGTGTATTTCTAGAAGTGCCATTGAATAGATTACTGGTTTGCTTGTAAAATAGCATCTTCAGATATGTTTGAATCTAGAAATTCATCAAACTCACAATTTTTCATATCAACTTATTTTCTACTCTTTGTCATGAAGTTCTGGTATGTAATATCTTATTAGAATACTTGATAGAAAATTTGCTAAAGGATTCATAATCTCACTAAATATACATGTAACATAGTTCATTAAAGTGTTTTACATATACTAGTTCGTATACTTATTTTCTGCTAAGTATGCAGTGGCAATTCTGAAACTATGTGTATCCAAGAATGAGCAATTCATAAATGCATTATAGGCAATAAGAACTGGGCCTCCATGGTGGTGCAGGGGTTAAAGTCTCAGTACTATCAAGCTATCATGAGACACTGTGGCAGGAGTTTGATCCCAAGCCAGGGAGCTTCCCACATGGTGCAGCAGACCTCTCCTCTCTTGCCTGCTGCTCCCTTCAGCAGTGTATATCAATAGACCTGTCTGTTCTGTTCCCCACTCTGTCTCGTAAATCCTCTTACCCACTGTACCTCTGGCCTAGACCCCAGTTCTTATATGCATAGATAAATAAAAATAAATTTTTAAAAAAGATCTATGTTTGTCATTGATGAGGAAATAAGTCATAGAAATAAAAGATAGAGGAATAATCTCTGTGACACTGAATTAGGATTTAAAGCATTGGTACACATGTGTATGTATGTGTGTGTATATACAGACACACTCACACACACACACATATCAGTATAGGTGTGCACACACACACTTATCTATGCTTAATTCTCAGAAAGTGCCTAGAGCCAATAATTCCCCTTTAGAAATGAATGCAACTAGTATCCAGATCATTTGAATAAAACATTCCCCAATAAAAAGAGCCAGGGCTTCTCAGAGATGTACTTGATTGTATAACTATTATAATGAAAATATAAGTAAACTAATAATATCTTGTGGTGCCAGAAGCACAGAAGTATTCCAAAAGGGATGAAATAGTGTAAAAAGGACAAAGGTTCCAACCTGAAAAATTCCTAGAGACCAAATTTGAGCAATGTAAGCAACAACATAATGATAGTATTGATTATAACATAGATTGAGATATTTAGCTATTAGTTTATATTAATATAAAGTAATAACTGTATAATAAATAAATGTGGGAGAGAAGCTAAAATTCTCCATTGTCGAATAATTCATATTAAAAATTGAGAAGAGTTTAGGCAAATATAAAATCTTTATTAAGTAAACATCAAGTTAATTATAACAGGTAACTCCATACATGAATGGTAAAATCTGTGAGAAATATGTGAAAATCAAATACCTACATAGTCTCAAATTGTGTATACTGAGCTATTTTTAAGTATAAAAGAAATAATAAAAAATTTGCTGTGGAGAAATTCTGTAGAGAACAACTTCAGAGAGTTGTCAAGATTGGCATCACCAGTAATAGACATGTCAAGATCACAAACCATCAGATATGAAGTATCAAAAATATGTACCATCATTTCTGTAGTATTCTTGTCAAAAGTACAGAACTTCAATCTGATAAAAGAAAAATCAGTCAAATTCAAATAGAGACATTCTACAACTAACTTATTGGGTCCTCTTCAAAATTTAAAGATCGTAAAAGGTAAAGAATGGTTGGGAACAATCACAGATTGGAGAAGACTAAAGAGATACACAACTGAAGAACTACTTCATAGAAGAAATTATTCAAACTTGAATAATTACAAATCAACCTGAAGTGTCCAACAGGGATGTTGAATTGTAAATTAATCGTCTGAATATTGGTTACATTTTGTTATAAAACACTTGGAAGTCTTTAACCGAAGTATTCACCAAGTGTAGCTTAAGGGCAATTCAACTTCTTAAGCTTTTAGGGGAAGATAGTTATTGACAAACTATCTTGCTAACAAGCAAACATTGTAATGGATCTTTGTAAAAACTAAAGAAGCTAAACTAATGCAATAGAGAGTTCAAAATATGTGCTGGGTTCAACTTGAATTTATAAAATTGGAATTTGGAATATCTCATCTTTTAGGAAAGGTATTTTAATGAAGATCATATTATTTCTAAATGGATATGTTTATGTTCTGCATGTGTTTGTCTTGTATCAATTTCATTAGTAATGCCATTTCAATAGGGTATTCAAATTTCCTCCAAATGGATCTTCTTTGCAAAGTTTTGTTCACCAAATCTTGAATTAATTAAAATATAATCTTAAATATTTCAACACCGAATAGTTAATAAATGTCCGGACAACTTGGTAGAAGGAAGGTGATGAATATATGCATATTATTTCTGCATGGTGAGCATCTCCTTCTTTACAAATGTAGATCTACCCATACAGAACTCTTTTTTTGAAAATAATACTTAGCTTGAGTGAATTGCCATATTTCTTTCAAACAATATAATTAGATACAGAATAGTACCAACAGTTTTCTTTGTTATCATTTGGCCTTACTTGAGGTCAAGTAAGATCAACTTTTCTTTTTCATCTGACTACTAGAAGGCTTGTTCTGATCAGTAGGCCTCAGTGGCTTCCTAAGACTCCACCATCCCAAATTTGAGTCTTTGAACAAAACTCAGATATGGCATTTATAAAATATTTCCTGAAAGCTAAATACTATTGCATTATTTTCTTTTTTCAGTACAGATATCATTAATTTAGGGTTAAATCAGAGTAAAGTTTTCCTCAGCAAAGGTGGAGTTATGTGTGACTGGAAAGTCACATGAGGGAGATACTGGAAACTGGGTTAAAAGTGACAATGCTATGATAGTAACAACAACAGAAAGACATATTCCCTAGAGAATTGCTGTTGTAATATAAAGTAAGTTGGTAAGGGACTGATTATATCTATAATAGGAATGAAATGTGGCAAATTACATGGTAGATAGAAAAGCTTTATATCTTGTTTGAAGTGATGAATCCTCAAATTATACATTTACAAAAAAAAATCATCAGTTGCATGCATAAAATTTGAGCATTTGACTTGTGTGAATTTCATTTTATATCACCAAATACAATTAGCATCGTTGAAACTCCAGAAACTTAGCTACAGTCTAAACTTGAAAGATGTGGCGACAGTAATTCTTAGAGCATTTCCATTTATTTTCCAAATAGGGTAAATACAAGACTAAAGGTATCAGAAAATAAGTATCACAAGTCTTGTGTCAGAATTGGTATTTTTACTAACCAAATTATACTGGTGACTAACACTTATTATTTGTTTATTTAAAAATGAAATAATCTCGTTCCTAGCATCTGGTATGCTTCTGTTCTTCTGGAAATATAAGTTTTTTGCTTGTTTTTTTCTTTCTGATACAAGTCAACATTAGGAGTTTTCTTTCACCTGAAATATGTCTTTCATTGACCCAAATTTATTCCCTTGGGTTTAAATCATAAACATAGGGGCCTCCCTGCTGGCGCAGCAGTTGAACTCTGCACTGTGAAGCTGTTGGCAGCGCACGATGTGAGTTCCACACCCAGCCAGGGAGAATCCCACGTGGTGGACAGACCTCTCCTGCCTCGCCCGCTGCTCCCCTCAACAGTGTATTTCTGAACTGCCTGTTCTCCCCCCCACTCTCTCTCTGGTGAACCCTCTCACCACCCCATGCCTCTGGCCTTTACCCCAGCTTGTATGTATAAATAAATAAATCCTTAAAAAAATAAATCATAAATATATTTCAAAGATCATTTCATAAAGATGCATTAGTAAATATTGTGCTGCCCAATATCCTGGGGACACATTTGCAATTCTCTTAAAAGTAAAGGGAAAATTATATAGCTTCTGTACACTCTTACTAAGTAGAATATGCTTAGTATACTATTTCTGTCCCTTGTAATTCACTTTAAGTTTGAGTGAGCCACAAAGCAGGGGAATACCATCTGTTGCTTGATACAGAGCAAGTGACACTTCTTATTGGCCCTCTAAGGCTTTTGCAAACTCAATTATCTTTAAGAATCCAGTACACTGACAGCAAAAAACTTAAAAAAAAAAAGTTTTGGTGCCTTACTTTGAGAGGCTAAGCCATGTTCTCATTTTACACAAGTTAACACTCTTTAAATAATCTTTTTTTCTGAATACTAAAATACTAAATAAGAAAACAAACATAAGTTTTTCCTTTGGTAACTTCACAGATGCCATCTTAATGAAACAAACTGACTCCTGGTCACATATCTGAGTTAATCACTATGACCTGGAAAATGAATGTTTGGATGAACCATTGCTAATCAATATGCCCCTGAAGATTGGAGACAAATATAGTACTAACTAATACAAGTTGAAGCCAAATCAAACAATTGGCTGCTGCCAAACTAAAGCAATTTAGTGTTTGAAAAAAAATCAAAAATATAAAAGAAAATTAACTTAATTCTTACATTACCTATCATTGCATATTCTCTGATAGGTGAGATCTACTATCATATCCAGAGATAAAAAATTGTGTCTGAAGTGTATCCATCAGCATTCACCATACCCAATATTAAAATTTCCAGTAACTTATCACAATTTTAATTCATACTATTATTATTTTTTTCTGTTAAATTAAGGATATTTTCATAACTGCTCCTATTCTATTATTTCCCCATCTCTTGTGTCCTTGTCTCCCTCTTCTCATAGCAGTGGTGTTGAATGCCAAAGAGAATGTGTCTTGTCCTCATCCTAGACTGATATTTTAGGATAATTTACTGGTATCTGGAATCTGTGATTCCAAGCAGATGAGATTTCCTGTTCATATAATAGTCATGGAATGTCACTGATAACACTGGTCAACAAAATTTTACAAAAGTCATGTGACTGAATTAAAATTAGTCATTTCCTATCAATTTGTATGTGCTCAACACAGATATGACAGTCAAATTCCAATTTTGGCTCTAGGTTTTTTTGTTTTTGTTTTTGTTTTTTTTTTTTTTTACATCACAAAATATATGCCAATAGTAATAGGCCTGCGGTTAATGCCTGGAAAAAATCAAGTCATAGACTACTTCTTAGATTTCTTCGCTTATCTCTTGTACAGCTGTTAAGGAATAGAATAGATGGAAGACGGTTTCCATTGTGCAAACGCACAGCCTTAAGACTCAGTTTTGAAGAGTCTAGAAATAGTCTTCATTCTTGTGGGACGTGAGTGATTTCTAAGGCATTCATGAGGCGCTCAATATCGGAACAGAATACCAGAGTACTTTCCTTTCTGAAGAAAGGCTCCAACTGCTGGTGGCACTTTCTATATCAAGTAATTGTGACATCTTCTTCTAGAAGATTCCATGTTGGAGTCTTGATCCTAGCAGTTCTGCCTTGTTCTTCCATAAGTCTAAATCATGAGCCAGGTCATTTAGTTCTTCCTGTGTTAGTCTGCTTGAGGTTGATGATGCACCACATTGAAAATCTGGATCACTGCATGCTGATGGAACAGTAGAAGAACAGGTTGGTTCACCTTGTCCTCATCAGGTGAATCAAGAGAATATTCTGCTGGAGGGTTTGGAATAGGAAGTCCCTCACCATGTGGAAATGGTCTCAATACAGACAGAATGTTTGGGTAGACTATTCTCGACTTCTTTTGTTTCTTTCTTCCTCCGGAAAGAGGAGGAACCAAGTAGAAGTAACAGTCTTTTCTGTGGTTGCTTGACTCTCTCCACATCATGGGGACTGCAAATAGCATGGATGGCCTTTTGCCATTTAACCACTGTGAAAACTCTGTTGTACATGTAGCACAGCATAGATGCGGGGCCCAAGGCTTGTCTTGGTCACCAACCTTGCATCCCAAGTAAAATATCACTTGAGAAGTGATACTTTTCTTCTGGTTGGCAAATGTCACTTCCCCACAAATAGAGTAGAAATTATCCACGCTATTAGCGCACTTTCTAGGCATTGCTGTTCTGGATTGTGCCTAAATGGATAAAATAATAACAGTTCTATGTAATAGTAGCTTAAACTGTCTCGTACAAAGTCTGAAATATTTTCAGTGCTCAACCTTTCCGACAGGGCTTTTTATAGTGCACTGTTGACGTCAGCTTACTTCAGCAGCCGCCTGGCAGTAGTATTGCATTGCATCAGAAAATGATGCAATGAACTCTGGATGATGTGTGCATGATAGTATTATGCAATGTGATGCAATATGACATCATTCTAGGCTGATTTAGGATGTCGTTGCAGTCCTACTGGATACATTAACACGGTGAAACATATAAAATGAATTCTATGAAATATCTTCAAAACGAGAGCTAATAAAAAATTTTCAGGGTTATATTTATGTTCAGCACACCAAGATACTACAAATTAGGGCCTTTTTAAATCACTAATGATCTCACTGTTGACCAGTGTAATAGGTCTTATTTTTTTTTCTGACATCCTGCTATACATCTTGAACTCATATCTTTTTAAGTTATAGATTACTTTGAATAGGGCATATTAATATAAATGTAGGGAGTATAAAAAGAGCAATGTATATTTAATCAAGGTTTAAAGACCTTAAATTACATCAGTTGAAATTTATAGAGAACAAACATGGTAATTATATTGATTATGATTATAATTGTGTTAATCATAATAATTTTTACAAATTTTTCTAAAATCCAAAATCAGTGACAAATACCTTGTGTCTGACAAGATAGTTCCATTTCAACTTTAACTGTTTCAAAGACATTTTCAGAAAATATTTTTTGTGGAAAAAAAAAGCCCCACAGTCTTCATAAGCACTAGAGCATGATTGTCATATATTGTCCATTTAACAGAATAACTTAAAATGGTTATTTAAGGATATGAGTCATTCTTCAAGAGCTTAGGAGTACAGGTTACAAGTAGAATGAACAAGCTCTCCTTGTTTTCATATACTTTATGCAGAGAATAATTTGCAATACATGTGAAATAAAGCATCTCCACAGATTGAAGTAGAAACTAATAGGCAATGAATAAGAAATAAGAAAAACATTATTTAAAAATAACAGGAACTTTTAGTGATACTGTGTAACGTTTACTTTAAAGATGAAGAAACAGTCTAGATTGATTTTAATAGCTAGGTGAAAGGCACAAGGAAGGTGGCAGGAGATTAGCAGGAAGGAAATGACTGTTTAAAAAGTCCTTTCATTGTGTTAGGCTTAAACTTCCTTCTTCCACATAATTTTCTCAGCAACATTTTGAGGTTGCTGTTATTCATATTTATTTCATGAAAGCTAATGTGTTAAGTAACTTCCCAAAGGTTTCATACTTAGAGTGGTCAGAACCAAAAAACAAATTGTGAATGCATTATTGCTTATCACAGCACTGATGTTCCTTGTGAAGGAGAATTTTCTTCTTAAGGGAAATGTCTTTTTATGGGCCAATTAAGGAAGAGGACATGGCCTCTAGGAATAGGTGGAGGCAGCAGCTCAAAATACATTAAAAACAATTAAGAAGGACAATGCTTTTCATTAAAAAAAAAATTGAAGCATCATTAATTTGGTGTGCTTATGAAAGGGAACCCAAAAAATTGGGGTGAAAGGAAGTAAGCAAAGATTGAAACCAGAAAAATTTTGCAAAACGGGTCTATAGGAGCCCAAAATCCAGACATGTCCTTTGAGAGATTAAACAAAAAAAATTGAGGGAAAAAAGTCTGAGTGAAAATTATCCTGCCTATGTCTCTCAAATCGTTAGTTAAGACTAAAGAAAACTTTGTTAAGAGAATTTTGTTGTTGTAGTAATGTTAGTGGGTAAACCGATGGATTACCAGGACCCCCAAACTTGCATGCTTTATAGAAATCCAGCTAGCTGTGTGCACAAAGACAAAGGAAACTTGGTGTGAATGAATTTTAATAGAATTTAGTGTGCATAAAGAGAAGAGAAAAAAGGATAGTAGTTTTCCAGCAAAACACCCAAAGTTACCTATGCCCTGGTGCATAAATATCCAGCCAAATGGAGTCAGCATGAAGGGGGTCACTGAGGCCCTAAAGTTTGTCATAAATCTAAGGCACTTTCTGGCAGGGAACCATAAGAAGAAAGCAGAAGGGTATAGGCCAGTCTGCAACAAAAGGAATAAAATTAAAGTACAAATCAAGACAATGGCAGCCTTTGTCCACCTCTACATAGGTCTCTCACCCATGGGTCCCTTTTCAGTACCTCTAAATTTCTCTGCTCCACTTGTCTCCTTACATGTTCCCCAAGCCCCTGATTCAAGTTCAAAGCTGAGAAGCAAGTGTGCCCTTCTCCACATGCCTCCCTCTTGTGTGTCCCTGAGCTCGCCTGCCTTCCATGTGATATAGTTTCACCTGGCTTTCAGTTCCTCCCATAGTTAAGGCAGGGAAGGGGCAGAGGGGAGAACATGGTACTTCTCCCTTTATGGAGACATCTCTGTTGCAGTAGTAGTGGTGAGAATTTGGTCAGACTTGAACATGGGCATGGATTTCAAACCTGGATAATATGTTGGAGCAGTTTCTCATATGTGAGAGGAAAAGCCTTGTTCAGGTCTTTCAGTTTTTGCAGAATTTTTTCTTGTCAATTTACCTAAATCTTAAATGTCAGAAAAAGTTAATTTAACACTTCTCTTTTCTTTAAATTTTTGAGCAGTAAAGATATAAATTATAGAAAATCATGGTTTAGATAAGTCTCGTCCAATATACTGCTAAAAACTTTTGGAAATTTAGAATAAATTAGTGAAAATGTAAATAATATATTTTAAAGAAAGGAAATTATGCAGTTCTATTTCTTTAAAATATGTATTTTAAATTAAAGTGTGTCTAAGTAAAGGCTATGTCAGCTTGTTACAATAATAAATAAATTTGTAATTGGGAGCATCTGTTTGGTTATACACACACACACGTTACAGCCCATAAATTCAGATTATCTCTTAAATAACATATTCTATATAGCACTCCTTACAATTTGAGTCTTTTCAGAAAATAATGTTCCTGCATATATATTGAGGGCTGCATTACAAAGTGGCTGAGATGTGGGATATATATTGAGGACAATAGCATTGAAATCCTGGTTCAGTCACCTCATATCTGCGTGGACTTCAGCAAATTTCTTATCTTCTTTGAACTTTTCCTTTTCAGATCAGTGATATATTGACTATTTATCCCTGCGTAATGAACCAGCTCCAGTTTAGAGGCAAAAGCAATAATCAATTTCAGATGTTCACAGTTCTATAGCAGAGGAATTTGGTTTGGCAGAAGGGGACAGTGGACCTCAGATTCACAATATCTAGGGCTTGTGCTCTGGCTTTGACTGAATTCTGATGGTTTAAGACCAGGCCTGCCACCTTAATGTTCTTTAATGGACCTTAATGGTTCTTGACCTCTCTCCATATAAGCATCCATGCTTTAGGATATTTCTAAGTGGCTTGGATTTTTCACGATAGAGTAGTATTAGGGATGTCACAATGTCTTACCTGATGACAGATTTCTAAGAGTCAGGAAGTAGAAGCTGCCAGATGAGTTAAGGGGTATAGCAAGAAATAGTATAATGCCTTTCCCATTGCATTCCCCATTAAAATTACAGGGGACTTTATGAATATAGAGTTAAGGGGTAGATATTTGACTGGATGATATGAGGAATGACAAAGTCATAATGCAAAAAAAAAAAAAAAAAACACAAAACTATTTCTAAGGAAATATGACTATAGCTTTTTAAAGAAATAAAAAAAATGCCATATGGGATAATAATTCCTAACTTTTGGAGAAGGGTTTGTAAAATTTAAGAGATACATCAGGTTATGGCACCCATTAAGCACTTAATAAGTGGTGGCATTTTTACTAGATTAAATAGCAACAGTCCAATTTGGATCTTCATAAATTCTCAAATAGTAAAAAAGGATTTAGAACTGTTTCAGAAATAAATATGACTGTATGTGTGCAATATGACTGTAATGCTAAATCAAAATGAACAAAAATTAAAATGATAAGATTTTAGTTTAGGGCCTCCCTGGTGGTGCAGCGGTTAAGCGCTGTGCTGTAGAGCTGTTGGCAGCGGCGATGCGAGTTCGACGCCCGGCCGGGGAGAATCTCACATGGTGCGGCAGACCTCTCCTGCCTTGCCCGCTGCTCCCCTCAGCAGTGTATTTCTGATCTGCCTATTCTGCTCCCTGCTCTGTCTCCGGTGAACCCTCTCGCCACCCCACACCTCTGGCCTGTACCCCAGCTTGTATGTATAAATAAATAAATCTTTGACAAAAAAAAAAAAGCCTACAACTTTAAAATCAATTCCTTTAAAGGCCATGCATCACCACTCTTAACTCTTCTTTGTTATTTTTATAATGACCCCAATAGTGTTGGGGGAGTTTGAAGGTGTAAGGCTAACCTATGTGGGAGGTTTCTGAAGTGTCCAGAGCTAAAGAATAGTTTCAAAGGGTAGGATTGCTGTTGGAGAAAACTCTGAACAATAAGAATCAAGGAATCGGGAAATCCTAAGTCCTTTGGGAAAAGACAGTTTTAATGTTTATTTCAGAGAAATTCCAGATGCCAGTGACCAAATACAGAAATTGATATATGTGATCAAGGAGTAAGCTATTGGATACTGACTTGAATTAGGTCTATCTATATCTATGGGTTAACAGTGGTGGAAATGATGGATCCAATTGTTATAAACAGGATTGGACATATAAAACTTAACTATATTTAACTGAGGACACATTTCTCTTTTTTAAAGCCAACAACCACATTTCATACAGAATTTATTATGCCAGCTTGAGCTGATATATTTGGCAAAATACCTTCAAGTTTTAGCCTATTCAATTTATTAATGTCAGACCAACTATTTATTTAGTTTTGATTTATTTTTGTGACACCTGATTGATAATTTGTCAAAGAACACCAATATGAAAGAACACAATATAACCTAATTAATGTGAACTGCTCAAACTCATCAAAGATTAAAATGGTTGGAGTATATTTATCTTTCTAACTTTTTCTGGTAAATTAGGTAAAGGAAGACTATTTCAGCAGTGTGAGTCACACTTGTATTTATATGGGCACCTATATTTTTACTTGCATTGGCTTGCCAGACTTGAGGAAGTAAAGCATTATTTGTTTCCAGTTTGGTGCTAATGTACATGACTAATACCCTAATAAATATTGCAAACAAATCAATTGTACTTCCTAAAAGGAGGGTGAATAGCAATAGCATTTTATGCAAGATCATAGGAGATTGAGCACTAAACCTGAAAAGGGATGATTCTAACTCTGACATTTCATTATTTCTTGGGATTTGTGCATCTCCCTTAATGTACAGTTAATGTAATTTGAGGTTATGAATCTTTTTTATAGCCCTCTTTGTAACCTTAAAGTAACAAATCTCAACTTGTGACTATGGCAGAAAACATTCACAGAATTCTGACTAGGAAACTAGACACTCAGAAATTTTCATTATTTTTGAGGAAAATGTATAAATCCCATTTATTTTTTTCCACTGGCATATATATTTTATGTGAATAATGTCTCACATATATTTGGTACTAGTAAAATTTTTGAGAATCTATCCCATTCAGTTCATTTTTTTCTGCCAAGAAGGCATGGGTCGAAATAACAAGAAAGGATAAACAATGAAAATATTGGTTTTAGCAGTAAATATAATAAGATTGATCATCTCAGGGCTCTCTGTGCCCACTGAGTTGTATTTCCAGTATCATTTTAAATGGCTCAGCACCTTACTTGACCAATCCTGTAAGGTGGCCAAAAGAGAATAGATTCTCTTCAGAGGTTTGAGTACATACAGAGGAGCATTTTCCATTCATTTTAAATCTGAATGAGACTAAAATGTTCTTTCTCAGAAAATTTGCTGTTTGCTTTCCTACATAAATTATACAAATATTTTTCCAGCGAGTGTGCAGATTTATTGACATTTGGGCAGCATGTCTCTCAGTGTGTTTAACCATTAAATCAAAAAGTACCTTTCATCTGTATAATGTTATTGTTAAATTCCACCAACAAGAGATCAAATAGGATACTCTTGAACTGAAACAGTCAGTTTGTTTAGCTCTCTGCCACACAGGACACACATGGAGGGAATTGGGGAGCATCTGAAATTGGAGAATTTATAGTTCCTTAAGAATAAATTACAGAAACATGGACCAGTTCTGAATTGGATTCTTTAAAAAGAGGGTGTGTGTGTTACTTTGATATCTTAACTTTTTTTATGTCTTATAATTTATATTAAAGAAGAAGGATGATTAAATTGAGGCAAGAGGTAACATTGGTAAAACATCAGTCATTGCCCAGAAAAGGGGTTAGTCATTATGGTCTTTATTCTGTACTGTGAAAAACATTGTTTACGTTCTAATGATCTGATTCTCAGCAGGATCAATTTTCACTTTCCCATTATGTTGGGAAATATAGGAAAAAATTTAACCCACAATCTTTTATAGCGGTCACATTTGTCAGGATTTCAAAATTCTTGAGAAAATCAAAATAAGAAAGATATGTTAGAGTAGTTCTATCAAAACTAGAGGATGATTAGAAAGAAAGATATATAGATAAACAGTTGTAGTTAGAAGTATAATATATAATACATTTAGATTACACATATAATAATGTCATCTATGAAATTTCAAGACAAATTACGAGTAAGGTCTTTGCAGTTACAGTGAGATATGTTGTAATAATACTGCAGATTTCCAGGGTAATAACTTACTGCATAATTTAACCTCTGTATTTATATAGATTTGAGTTTGTTACAGACAGTTATAAAATATTGTTAATTTTAAACCTAGGAATAAGGAAGCTGAATGCTGAAACTAAGGTACCACATAAAATAATTAATGGACAACTTGGAACTTCTTGTAGAGAGGAACACTAAGAGAAGATAAATAGGGGGACCTCCCTGGTAGCCAAGGGCTTAAGTCTAAGCTCTATCACCACTATTGACTGAGTTTGATCCTTGGCCAAGGGCCTAACTCATAAATGGTGCAGCAGACTTCTCTGTCTTGCCTGCTGATCCCCTGTGCAGTGTATTGCAGTAAACCTGTTTGTTCTGCTCCCCACTCTGTCTCTGGTGAATACTCTCACCACGCGCACCTCTCGCCTAAACTCCAGTTCTTACACACACACACACCTACACACACACAGAAATGGGGCTCCAAATTCTTCTACTTTGATCAATCCTCATAAAGAGAGAGATGCATACAATGACATCTTCCATCTTCTGCATGAACTATAATGTTCTCTTCCTGGTATTTTCCCCCCTACTCTTCCATTTATCAAATTCTTTTCATTCTTATTGTTCAGATACTGCTACTTTTAAATTTTGATAAAGAGACCTATACCTGAGGCTTTCATATTCAGCATATTGAAAAAATGTATATATTTATGTGCATGTGTATATATATGTATATGTATTTATAATAAAAACATCATCATGATGCATGCCACACCAGACTAAGTTCCATGACTGCAGGAAAATACTGCTTCTTCTCACCCATTAGAACTTCAGTTCTAGTGCCTTTTATGACAGAATATTAATAATATTTGTGATATCAATGAGTTAATCTATGATGCAGAGTCTGGATTTATGTTTCTTAATAGTGTTATTATATGTTTCAGTGATAACAGAATCACAAATCTCAGTGAATTACAGAAAGAACAGTTTATTTCTCACATATTCTACGTAACTCTCATGGTTGGATTGTGGATCTTTTTTACACTGATTGCCTTTGGAAGTCAAGCAAATGACAGGGCTTCTGTCACAGAAAATTGCTAATTGATAAGGCTCAAGAAAAGAGTAGTGGTACATATAATTTCCCCCATATTTTATTGACCAAATCAAGTTGTAAGACTGAAATTAAGAACCAGTTGGAGAAGAATAATTAGTACTTAAGGAAATTATATAAAAAGTTTGTCCCTGATATTAGTAAATATAAGAAGTATAATATAAACACACACACACACACACACACACACATAATTATGACATTTCTCCTAAACTTCAAATTTAGAGGATTTGAAACAGATAGGTTGAGAGTTTGAAAGCATAGATATCCTGCAGATAACTTATTTAATGTGTGTATATTTCAGAGAAGTTGCAATCTATTACTAAATTAAATACCTCCTAGTTTTAAAGTGTGACAGCCTGTTTGGACATTGTGATATAAATGGATTAATCTGTAATGTAGAGTTTTCTAGTCTTTCAAAACTGCAAGGCTACAGAATAACATTTTCACCAATTTGAATATTTTTATTCTTGCTGCTAGTAGCAGTCATTTTTCTATAAAGAATTTTCACTGGTAGGACAGGCATTAAAGAATGGGAATGTAAATGAAAGTTGTTTTAGATTAGCTTAATTGATAGAATATTTAACAGTTATTCATTTGCCAATCCACAGGGATTACATTTCTGATACTTGTATACTCTTAACAATAAATATGTTGTGTTAGGTCGGTTTTCTCCAAGTGATATTCATCCCTAAAGACCTTTAAGAGACCACACCTTCTGTATAATGTTCTTTTCATTCATCCTCTTTCGTTTTTTCTACCCAATACTTCAGTATTTAAATTACTTATTTTCTTATTTAATTGTGTGTGTCCTCTGGAATTGTTCCCAGGCTCACCCATCTTTTACAAAATTGTTTTTACTCTCCCCATTTTTAATCACACTGATTAGAGCTGATAGTTGTAGAAAGAGCAGTTACCACAGCCATATTTTCAACTATATTGGTGGTGATGTGCTATGGGGATGTGCTATGAAAATAGGAAATTATTTTCCTTCACTTTTTTAAACTGATGTTTCTGTGTTGGATGCCTGGGTAATTGACTCTAGGCAGGTCTTTTAAGGATAGATTCTCTGTTCTCCATAGTCTTTTATTATCTTGGGTGTTTTCCCTGCCAATCAATGCCAGGACTTTAGATAGTCATCTCTGCTGTGTAGAACCAAATTTTGGGGTGCCTAGTGCAGGACAGTGCCCTCCTCTTTTCTCCAGGGAGAAGTTCTACACCTTTGGAATCCCTCTTGACCATGAATCTCAATAACTGGGGTGACATATCTTTGTGGATGAGAGTTTATCTGTCTTTCCTAGTTATCTAAATGCTGTCCTTACCATCTTTAATACAATATCTCTGTAGTTTTTGGCTCTTCCTCCATGTAAACCATTCCACATGTAGTTAGAGAATTGTCGTGTCGGTGGGAAGAGGTGAATTCAGGTTCCTCCTATCAACATTTTTTTTAAAAAATATTTATTTATTTATACATACAAGCTGGGGTACAGGCCAGAGGCGTGGGGCGGCAAGAGGGTTCACCAGAGACAGAGTGGGGAGCAGAACAGGCAGATCAGAAATACACTGCTGAGGGGAGCAGCGGGCGAGGCAGGAGAGGTCTGCCGCACCATGTGGGATTCTCCCTGGCTGGGCATCGAACCTGCATCGCATGCTGCCGACAGCTCCACAGTGCAGCGCTCAACCGTTGTGCCACCAGGGAGGCCCCAATATCAACGAATTTCTAATTTTATAAATTTGAATTATTAATTATAAGCAGTGTTATATAACAGATCATTAGAAAGTTTCTATTTTGTATAACTGAAACTTTATATCCATTGAAAAATAACTCTCTACTTCTCTCTTCCTCCAATCCCTGGTAACTATCATTCTACTCTCTCTTCTAAGACTTTGACTATTTTAGATTTCTCCTATGAGTGGGATTAAGCAGCATTTGCACTTCTGTAATAGGAATATTTTTAAAATTAATTTATATATATGTATTACATAATTGTTCATTTTTGTACAATGTATGCTTTCTCCTCTCAGTTGTAGTCCTTGGAAATTTCCCACCACCAATTCACCTGTGCACTGTCAACGTAGTTGCTTGTGGTCTTCCCTCCCATATTTTGATCCCTCTCTTTACCCCTCCCCTGCAGAATGTCTCTGATTTGTAGTTGCTTTGTAACAGGAATATTTCATTTAGTATAATAACTTGCTTTTTCAATCATATTGTTACATATAGGAGGATTTTCTTCTTTTTAAATGCTGAATAATATTCCATTCAATGCAGAAGCAGTTTAAATATTCATCAATGGATGAATGGATAAAGAAAATGCTTCTTTATTTTTGAATGATGTCTTCCCATCTTCACCTACTCACAGTTTCCAACTGGTGTCTTGGCGAGGTCCTCAGATTGGACAACTTCTCCATCACTCAGGATAGGTAATTAGTGACTTCTTCCTTACAGCAGTTTGAAAGCGCCAACATAAAGACAGTAATGAATGGTAAAGTCTTCTCAAAGAAATATAAAACAAGAAAAAAGAAATGTTTAATGTTATATTGATCAATAATTTGTTTTTAAAAAATCAGTATAGCCATACTGTTATTTTAGTCACTTTATTCAAGTTGCATTTGTTCATCATCATCATCATCTCACATAATTGAACATTCATCATAAACCACAAGGCATAACTACCCATTGTTCCTCTTTATATTAGTCAGAATTTTTCATAAAAATAGAACCAAGAGAATATCTAAATTATCTGTCTATCATGTCCTTTACCTATCTATCAATCATCTGTCTACCTATTTATAATCTTTTTATCTTATAGAGAGAGAGAGATTTTTTTTTAAAGATTTATTTATTTATGCGCACAAGATCTGGGGTGTAGGCCTGAGGTGTGTGTGGGGGGAGTGAGAGGATTCACCAGAGACAGAGTGGGGAGCAGAACAGGCAGATGGACTAAAAAACACTGCTGAGGGGAGCAGCGGGTGAGACAGGAGGTCTGCTGTGCCATGTGGGAAGCTCCCTGGCCGGGTATTGAACTAGTGCTGCAGTGGATCTGCATAGATTCATAATGCTGCAACTTAACCTGTTTTGCCACCAGAGCCTGAGAGAGAGGATTTTTAATGTATTGGCTCACATGATTGTGTATGGAGACAAGTTCAAAATTTGAAATCAGCAGGTTGGAGATTCAGGAACAGTTTTTGTTACAAGTTGAGTCTAAAGGTAACCTGGAAACAGAATTTCCTTTTCTTTCGGCAACCTCATTTATTTTCTCTTAATGCATTGAGTTGATTGAATAAGTTCCATCCACATTATGCAGAATACCTGCTTTATTCAGAGGCTACTAATTTAAATATCCACCTCATCTTTAAAATACCCTTATTGCAACATTTAGCCTGGTGCTTGATCAAATAGTTAGGTGCTGTAACCTGGTCAAGGTGACACAGATAATTAACCATAATAAAGATGATTTTTAGAACCAGTTCTATCTCTCCAGATAGTATCAATTTTTCATTTAAAATTGATGACAAGCACAAAGCTTTGCATATAGGGAAGAGCAGTATTTTATGTATTGATTGAATACATAAAATAATATTATTTTTTCCTTCTCATTTATGTGGTGTTGTTTAATTTTCTAAGCTAAATTAGAACATTGATGTGATATAGCCATTTGGTTTCTCTCTTGATACTTAATGAGAGTTATTTGCTACCAAGACTATCCAAGTTAGAGTGATTATAATCAGTTCCAAAGTTAAATTTTGATTGCAATAAATAGATCAAATGTTCATTAATATTGAAGCTGAAGTGCTAATTCTTCTGTTCCTTTCTCATTTACTTTATTAGCATTTTAAAAATTGTAGATAAGGTCTAATTAATTTCAGCTACTGTCAGAGAAACTGGTTTTATTAGAATTAAAATCAAGAAATCATTAAATATGCACATTAAGGAGAAAAACATGTTGAAGAGGAGACAGTGACCAATTCAATTTGTTCTCCCTTTCATTCCATCTTAAACCTTTTGATATAACAAATTATCCACTCAACCACCTGTGTCCCTTGTCTGCCCCTTAAATTTTACCACCCCTGAATGTCCCTTTAATATTAGCTAATTAACATAAAATTGATATCTGAGAATTTTTACAGAAGGACAATAATTAAATGTTTAATGGTTAATTTAAATATATTTGCATAATTTTCTCTTTTAGATACTTTGTGAAAATTCATGTAGAAAACAAAACCAGAATTACAAAAACAATAATGGTTACACGATTTATATCAGATAAATAAATGTAAACAAAGGCACTGTCATTTTTTAAATTATCCCTTAGGATGAATCCTTTTTATTTAGACTTAAATATTTTTGAATTGATGAGATATGGTGGGTGATTGAAAGATAAAACAAATGTCAGTTCTTTAAGATTTACCTTTTGTTTTATTTTATCTATGTCTCAAAATATAATTTAACCATAGCTGAGACCTCTTATAGACAGTCAGATAATAATGTCAGATAATATTATACAGTCAGATAATAATGCATTCAAATTTATTTTAATGCTCATATTCATCAATACATACAAAATGTTCATTCATAATTTCCATTTGAGTGTTCCTTTGTTTCCAATCTAAATAATGTAATTGATTAAAGAAAAAGACCTTTCCTTAGTTAAATACCGATTTTCACATTTGAATCTACTATATATATTACTTCATGAAAACATTAGAAAATCATCTTAAATGTCTAATGTGTAAAGCCATACACATTTTTTGAAAGTAAAAAAATGAATGAAAGAAATACCAGGCTACATGTTACATTGGTTTAGATTGCTTTTATAAAGGGTTGATTAGAAAATGCATAGCAAATCTGTTTTTTTTTTTCAGAAATATATGTAAAACTTAAGAGATGTTAAAATAGAACTTAAAGAATGCTAAAATCCACAAGTAGTTAACTCTTAACTGGACTACTGGAAAAGAACAAATCTCCTTGCTATCTCTTTTATCCTCAGGAACCACTCTCCACATCCATATTGTCATCTGAAGGATCTTTTTGAAGTTGCAATTTTGTCACTACTTTCCCGTACTTAATTACCTCAATAGAACAATCCACCATTCTGAATATAAACAGCCATATCCTTAACAAGGTTTGAATGCTCCAGCTGTATTCTGCCCTACCTGTCTCTCTAGGGCTCATTTCACATCTTTGCCTTTTGTGTGGTGAATGTGATCACCACTACACTATGGAAACGCCATTATCTTTACCTTTTGTGAAGGTAAAACTTCACTATTCTTTCTCTAATTACCCCAATTTGGTATCATACACTTTAGACAGTAGCCCTGGAGCCTGTTGTTCCCTGTGCCAGGAACACTTGGCCCATCACTCACCATCATTACTAAGAAACCTGACACGTTCCAGTGAATCTCCATTCATCTTCAGGTCTTTAGAGAATCCTCTCCACCCACTCTTCACTTGGGCAACATATTTTCACCATTACACTATTTACCTCCCTTAAGTCACTTACAATGTTTTAAAGATTTTGTTTATTCTAATATTTTGAATGTTTATCTTCCCCACAGATCTATATGCTTTCTGAGAAGTAAGCTCTTGTGTGTTTTGAATACCAGTGTGTATTCAAAATCTACCATGCACCCAATGTATAACAAGTGCCTAACAATGTTTTTGAGTGAAAATTAGTAAACATAAGTATAAACTGTGTTTAGATAGTTTTGTGTTTGTGTGAAGGAACAGAGGATAAATTTCTCCAAGAAACTCTTTCTAGGGGCTTTAATAAATGTAGGTTCAAGAAAAATATCAATAACTTTTCAATTAGAGACATCACATCTATATGAATTACTGAGATCATATTTGTCATAATTGATAAGTTAATATTTTGAGGGTGAATTGTCAGCTAGACTATGATAATAAACAGATGTTTTACAAATACTCCTTTAATGTATTATATGTTCCTCATTATCCATTCATACTCTCTTCCTTTCAATGACGTGGACCATATCCTACTACCTGAATAGTAGGTGAACGTAGCCCAGCTAGAGCTGCTGAATCTCCTTGGTAGATTTCTGTGTCCAGTTAATTAATTTTGGCATCAGTATGTGAACAGAAGTATGGTGTACAGCTTCTGAATCTCGGCTTTAAAATGTTTAGTTTCTTCCTTCTCCTCCCCTCGTTTATTGTGCTGTAGTGAATATGAAATATGAGACCTGTCCTGACTCTACGAATGAGGGAAATAGCAAAGGGGATGATGAAGCAAGAATATAGAAGGAACTGGGGTCCCTGGAAAACTTCACCAAACAGAGTTGAGTCTCAGTCTCGAATAATTCTGAAGTTTTATGAGAGGGTGAAAGGAACAACAAACAAAAAAAAACCTTCAGTCTTTTTTAGGCTCTATATTTTAGTTTCTCTTTATCAGAGCTACTTAGTTTATTTTCTAACTGCTGAAACATACATCCAATTATATCGGTGTGAATTCATGTAACTTTTTGTTATGTAGAAACCATAGTATATAAACTGATAATCAACCTTTCAGAAAAAAAATAATATTTAAAAATAAATTTTATTGTCCTAACGACACTTATTTTGCAACACTTTATACTAAATATGCTCCAGATAAACAGCACTTACCTTTGTAAAAGCTACATCATGTTCATCACCAAAAATCTTTCATCTATCACCATACACTTGACATCCCCCTTTCCCTGTTTACCAAATCCAACTCCCTTCCCCTTTTGTAACCACCCATCAATTTTCTGTATCTAAGAATAGGTTGCTGGTTTTTTTTTTTGTTTTGTTTTTCTTTTATAAGGCTAGAATACACACAACATTTGGCAAAGGACTACACTGTTACAGCTAGCAAGGTTAAGGCATATTCCCTAAAGTGGTGTCATTTATAAAGATGAGAGTTTTTCCCTAAGAGTGGTAAGAGGAATTGGTAGTCACTGGAAATAGACTACATGACTATTTGAGTCACTGAATGTTTTCTAAGCATTGCTGGGACCAAACTCATGTTATGAGTCACTTTCCTTCAAGATATAGGAGTGGCATCAAGGTAATGACAACAATGAAACAATGTTACATCTAAGTAAGATAACTTCTCAAAGAAATCATTGCTCAACACTGAACCCAGCACAAACACCTCTTTGAAGATTACCTACCTACTATCACTTCTCTTTGATAGAGATTAGCTAAATCTTGCTTTATTCTATTAATCCACATGCATGGCTTTTAATTGTATAAGTGATAGCATAGATTACAATGTCTTATTTTATATGGATCTTACGTAACCTTCTAGTCTCATAATTTTCCATGTATCTCCTGGTCATTAGTATCCACAAATATTTATTTCATTTTTGTCATAAATGTAGCTGTTTTAATTATATATTGTAATTTTTACTTTTTAATTAATTTATTTTTATTGAGGTTAACAGTGGTTTACATTTATTGTTGGTATTTTGGAAGTATAGCATTTCCCTCTAATGACAAGGGAAAAAAAAGGTGTATCAAGCTCTTTTGTATCTAAGATTTTCTTTTATTTGCTCCTTCCTCTCCATGAAACACCCTTCAGTATTAACTTCACATATGATTTCTCTGATTCCTTCAAATATCAGTCAAAATATAGTCTCACACTTAGATTTCATTGAAAGTGATTGGGTATGGCCAGGAATGAATGATATTATATTTTTTACTGCAAATAATATAAAAACACTAATCGGGGCCTCCCTGGTGGTGCAGCGGTTAAGCGCTGTGCTGTGGAGCTGTTGGCAGCTGCGACTTGAGTTCTACACCCGGCCAGGGAGATTCCCACATGGTGCGGCAGACCCCTCCTGCCTTGCCCACTGCTCCCCTTAGCAGTGTATTTCCGTCGATCTGCCTGTTCTGCTCCCCAATCTGTCTCTGGTGAACCCTCTTACCGCCCCACGCCTCTGGCCTGTACCCAAGCCTGTATGCATAAATAAATAAATCTTAAAAAAAAAACCACTAATATGAAAGAACATATGTACTCCTATGTTCATAGCACCATTTTCCAAAATTGCCAGGTCATGAAATCAACCTAAGTGCCCAATGGCAGACAACTGGATAAAGAATTTGTGGGGAATATACTCAATGGAATACTACTCAGCTATTAAAAAAGATAAGAGTAGTGACTTTTGGGATAAAATGGGTAGTGATTTTTTTGCACTAAATAAAATAAGTCAGAAAATGAAAGCTGTCTTATGGGCCCACTTCTCTTTGGAATGTAAATAACCAAAAAACATATACTGATAAACATAGCAAGAACAAGTCTTAGAATTTGTGAAAAATATACTGACTGACAGATGGAATAGGGAGGAGGTAGGAAGGAAAAGAAGAAGGAAAGCTATAGGACATTATCACAGAAGACTTGGTAGAGGGTGAATGAAGCACATACACATATTGAGGAGTAAAAAGTTATATAGACATGTAAACAACAAACACATTAATGGAAAAAGAAATAGAAATTACTAATATAATTCCATGTCATGTCTATGAAGATTAAATTTATAAACTAAATATTTGCTTATTTAAAAATAGTATTTTTTTTTCTTCTACAACTTAATCTCTTTCTTTCTTGATATTTTACCCAAAAATCATAGAGAATAACATATGGCAGGTAGATAATACGTAAACAACCCATGTAACTTCACTTCCATATTTTATCCACCTTAAGACCAGTCAAGTGGCAAGGGTTAATATAGATTCCAGGACACCATTAAGATTTCTTCTGTATAAATTATAGAGTACCTTAATTTTTAAAATTTGGATCGTGTATCTGTATCTAGTCTAGATCACTCTTTCATCCATTTCTATTTTCCCCTTTTTACAAAAAGGCTGTTCTACAACACAGGCAAACACAAAAACATCATCAAACCTATATGTCAAGTTCTCATTTTGCTGTATGAATTTGCTTCCTGGATTTTAAATGCCTAAACTATAGAACTGGCTTAGAGTTATGATTTTAAAAAACTACCTAAATAGACATGTTTGCTGATAGTGTATTTGATTTAGAAATAGAAAAAAGTGAATGTAATTTCTCTTGGATAACAGATTTAATGGTATTTATAAAGACATTTGAATATATTTCTAAAACCCATTGATTGATTTTTCTACATAAAATATAGAATATCATTCAATATTGTGAAATAATATTTTGGTAAGCCCTCTGTGTTCTGCAATTCTCTTTTCTCATCTTTCTGTCACTGTGGGAATATTTGCATGAAAATAGTTTCTCTATTGCTCAGAGTTCATCTGTTCCTGCTGCTTATTTCTCACCTGAAGTCACAATTCTCTGAATGTACATCATAATCATCTCTACATAAGCCAATTTCAGTGTCACAAACAAAGGATTATGCCTCCAACCGAGAAATGAACAGCAGGAACACATAAAATCTAAAATCCAAATAACCCATTTTATACAGATATCCCAATTAATAAAAGTTCACTTGAAGAGAAACATTTTAACTTATGTATCAACAGAATTATCTCTTGAGAGTAGTTTTGTATGTTTTCATTACATTTCAGCATGCTTTTTTTCATGCTAGGTAAACCTGGTTTATTCACTGTTAATTATGACAGATATCTTTTTGTCCTTCTGTTTATGTTTTGCAGTCTGTCCCAATTCTATCATTTTTAATTATCTAAAGTCTTGGTGGTAAGATTCATATAGAAGTAGTAATTCCTCCTTGGCATCTATTGATAACGAATGAATAAAGTAAAAAGATAACAGATGGGCCTGGGGCTGCATTGTGGACTCACATGGAGACTTGCATGAACCTTAAATATCTTTCTATTAAAAATAATGTTCCATATTTAATCATAATTTCACTTAACATTTTAGTTTTGCCATAGTACAGTAAGTTACATAAATCTCATAAATTTGAATATATTGAATATATATTCCAATTTCTATTTGGATGATTAAGGTACTAAATAGAAAAATAAAGTTTGTTTTATGTCTATTATATCATCATTTTTAGAAAATCAAAATATATCAATTTATAAAATGATATTTTTCCTTTTCACTAGGTTACTTGAACTAAAACTTGTCATACATTGTATCAAGCAATAGAAACACCATAAATAATGAGGCAATAAATTGTTTTTAAAGACTTATTTATTTATGCATACATGCTGGGGTACAGGCCAGAGACGTGGGGTGGCGAGAGGGTTCACCAGAGACAGAGTGGGGAGCAGAACAGGCAGATCTACGGAAATACACTGCTGAGGGGAGCAGCGAGTGAGTCAGGAGAGGTCTGCCGTGCCATGTGGGAATCTCCCCCACAGAGTGTGGAACTCGTGTCACACCTGCCAACAGCTCCAGAGCGCAGCACTTAACCACTGCGCCAACAGGGAGCCCCACTATGAATTTTTAAAGTAAAATAGTGAGGAAATGGCACTAAGAGAGTAGTTTTATAAAAAATGTATGAGGTTGGCAAAAAGGTTTGAAAATGAAGGACTATCCGGGGGAGATCAGATAAGTTTCCTTATGGAAATATAACAAGAAATATATTTTCAAAGGTGAGTACATGTTAACCAAGGGGAGTTTGGGGGGAATATGGGAGGAAATTAATTGGAGAGAAAATTGTAGGGAGAAAAAGCAAACATGAAGCAATATTATATTAAGTTAAAATAATTATAGACAAATATAATAACTCTCAAACTGAAGTATGCCTAAGTGTCACCTAGAGGGCTTTTTGAAAGGTGATGCCAAAGTCTTACAAAATATGTCTCATAAACCCTTTATTCTGATTTAGTAAGTTTGGCTTTCTAACTGAAAATTTGCATTTCTATTAAGTTCCCATGAAACGTTGATGTTGCCAGTTCATGAATGACCCAGAACAAAAGGAAACGGCTAGAACTTAATATGTTTGGTGAGACATGGTTGTGGAATAGGAAGTCCCTCACCATGTGGAACTGGTCTCAATGCAGATGGAATGTTTGGGTAGACTATTCTCGACTTCTTTTGCTTCGTTATTCCACCAGAAAGAGGAGGAACCAAGCAGAAGGAACAGTCTTTGGCTTGACTCTCTCCATACCATGGGGACTGCAAATGGCATTGATGGTCTTTTGCCATTTAACCACTGTGAAAGCTGTGTTGTACATGTAGCACAGCATCTATGCGGGGCCCAAGGCTTGTCTTGGTCGCCAACCTTGCATCCAAAGTAAGAAGGATAAGCCTTCTTTACTTGAGAAGTGATCCTTTTCTTCTGGTTGGCAAATGTCACTTCCCCACAAATAGAGCAGAAATTGTCCACACTATTGATGCACTTTTGAGGCATTACTGTTCTGGATTGTGCCTAAATTGATAAAATCATAACAGCTCTATGGAACAGTAGCTTAACCTGTCTCGCACAAAGTCTGACATATTTTCAATGCTCAACCTTTCCGACAGGGCTTTCTATAGTGCACTGTTGACGTCAGCTTACTTCAGCAGCTGCCTGGCAGTGGTATTGCACTGCATCAGAAATGATGAAATCAACTCTGGATGATGTGTGCATGATGGTATTATGCAGTGCGATGCAATATTATATCATTCTAGGCTGTTTTAGGATGTTGCAGTCCTACTGGATAAATTGACATGATGAAACATATAAAATGAATTCTATGAAATATCTTTAAATGAGAGCTAATAAAACATTTTCAGAGTTATATTCATGTTCAGCACACCAAGATACTACAGATTAGGGTCTTTTAAAGTCAGTAATGATCTCAATGTTGACCAGCGTAAGCTATCCAAATGGAAACTCAAGGTAGCTGCCTTGAACTATTAACAGCTGACAAAAGCACATTCCTCTCAAGTACACATGGGACTTTTCCCCCAGAGACCCAGATTTTAGGTCACATCATCAAATTAAAAAAGTTTCCACACAGCAAAGACAAACCATTTTAATGTTAGGTGAACCATGTATCAAAATCCTTTGTAAAATAATAATGGCAGTGTATTATCAGTACCCAAATATAGAAATGAATTTATGTGATAGGTAGAATCCAGAAACATACTTATCAACACATTATAATAACTGAATATCATTATTTGGAGTAAATTTAGTTGCTGCTCAATTTTTGCCTGTGTTCGAGTAACTTCTTCCCCACACAAAGAAAAAAAAATTTCCTTTTCTATAAATAAAAAAAAAAAATTCTAACTCAAGCAAATGTTGTGGGGATATATTAGAAAATTATTGTGAAAAACTCTAGTATAAGGTAAACATTTTCATTTTCCTTTAATAACATAAATTGGAGATGTCCCCATATCATGTACAACTATCCTAACTTAATTTAATTTTATTTTTAAAGATTTATTTATGCATACAAGTGAGGGTGCAGGCCAGAGTTGGGGGGGGGGGATGAGAAGATTCACCAGAGACTGAGTGGGGAGCAGAACAGGCAGATCTACTGAAACACACTGCTGAGGGGAGCAGGGAGACAAGAGAGGTCTGCTGCGTCATGTGGGAAGCTCCCTGGCTGGGATAGAACCTGTGCTGCAGTGTCTCTGAATAGCTTCATAGTGAGGCAACTTAACCTGTTGCATCACGAGGGAGGCCTTATCCTAATTTTAGATGACTATTTGATGTTTTCTTATATTAGCACAAAGATGAATAAATCCTTAATATTAATATAAAATTAATTACATTTATATTTAATTAATAAAATATTAATATTTGACATCAACACTTAATATATATGTTTTAGTAAATATTAACAGTATTACAATGAGAATTTTTTCCACAAGCTCCCCTATATAAGAAATTCTTTAAGTTAGGAAATAAAGATTAAAATACTAGGTCAAGTGGTGCCCCATTTTTAAATCATTGCAAGTCATTGTATACAATCTGTACAGCTGTGTTATTATCAGAAGTATAGAAGTGTATTCAATTTATCCACATATTCCTACACCCTCAACAATAATTGATATCAGTCACATTTTCATATATTTTAAAACTATATTGGAGAAAATAGTTTTTTATTGTTTTAATTAGCATTCCTTTCATTATGCACATAATTGACCATCTGTTTATATGTTTACTAGATAGTTTTACTTATTTTATTTTTGTAAATTATCTATTTAAATACTGTGCTTATTCTATTGGGTATGTTGTCATTTTTTGGTTGGCTTTAATTTTTACTTTTTCCTGTATGAATAAGTTGTTCGCTTTCTAAAAATTAAAAAGTTGACAATTTTATGTTCAAATAGTATTTTCTCTAGTCTATATTTATCTTTTTGTTTGCTTATGATAACCTTCAGCCTTCAGAAGGATTTTACTGATGAGAATTCCCTCCATAGTACTTTATACCTCAAAGTTTTTAGTTGTGTAAAATGTCAACTGAAAGATTTAGTCAATGTTAGAGATCAGCATAGTAAAGAATCCAAAATGTATTCCTTTATTTACTCTATAACCTTGGAGATTAAAAACTACTTTATAAATTATACTCCTGAACTACATTTGGGTACTGACCTTGTCAATATTATATGGAGCAAAGGTTGTAAGTCAATTTGAATTTCTGCCTTGTTTTTTAGACAGAAGTTAAATGTAAGTCTGAAGAATTTGTCTAGGAAGCAGTATGTTAGTTCAATATATCATCTAGAATGCTTTGAGTATCTATTTGGAAATGACACAAGGACTTCATGGCATGTATTCTTTCTTTAAGCCTAAAGTTACAGGTAGTCCCTATATTTTAATAACTTTATGTTAAACATTTTTATAATTTAAATATTTTAGGTAAAATAAAAAGAGTGAATTTACTACTGTTTTAAGTAAAAATATTAAACACCAATGCTTGAGGAGGAGGAAGAAATGCATTTGGTTAATTAGACACTGCTTTATTCTAAAAATCTGTACAGTATCACATTTACTTCTCATCATAATGCAATTTAATGGCCCTAAGTCATTCCTTACTTCGCTCATTTAACAAATATCTATTGGGCACATGCTATAGGAAACGATTGTTTCTAAAACAAAGCTATATGGTGACAAAAGGATAATAATCAAAACTTCCGGCCTTCTTGAAAACTGTGGGGGAATAAGAAAATAATGTTCATAAAGAAATAATTTTATAGAAAGTTAAGACCTTCTGTATAAGAAAAGTATAGAATTTTCAAAGTATAAGAACTAAAGGGTCTCTCCGGTGGTACAAGGAATCGTGTCTCAGTTCTATCAAGCTATCCAGCCACTGCAGCATAAGTTCTTTCCCTGGCCAGGGAGCTGACCTACATGGTGCAGCAGACCTTTCCTGTCTCTCCCTCTGCTCCCCTCAGCAGTGTATTTCAGTAGACCCGCCTGTTCTGCACCCACTCTTTCTCCGGTGAATCCTCTCATCCCCTGCACCTCTAGCCTACACTCCAGTTCTTGTATGTATAAAAAAATAAAATAGATCTTAAAAAAATAAAAGCTAAAATTTAAACTTACATAGCTCTCATTCTAATGGCCAAAGATGTTTTCCTACTCTGTTATATAACAGATGTTAAAACTGCAGTCCTCCACATGAGAGAAGCTACTAAGTCTTTAGTTCTGACTTAAGTTTCTAAATAAAGTACTCATGAAAGAGCATTTAATAAGTTTTACTGAAATAGTAGAGCAGTGATGGAATAGAGAAAAGAATAAAGGTGGCTGTAAGGTAGTACAATTATGTAACTAATCATTTATACACTATGTGGGAATGAAAACAGGGCTACTAATAATTATGCCTGGACAACAGGACAGGACATCCTTATTTTCCCAGACAAACTGTTACTAATCATCATGCTACCAATCTTCGAGGGCAGGGTTAAGTTGACTTTTAATCAAAACCAAACTATACAACTGTAGAACAAACTATTTTCAATATTTGAGCTACAAGGAATTAATATTTTTTTTCTCCATTTGATCCTCTATCTGACAGCTTCAACTTCTTAGAACTATAATAAAAGAAGGATTGTTGTCAAGTGTCAGCAAGATGCACTGCCTTAGCCTGTTCTATGGGAAAAATAAACAGGTGACCAATCTTAGAAGCCTATATATAACTCTGCACCAAGCACATCTGATAGAGGTCACCGTAGTACCAGGTAGACTTTAGTTCACAATGCTTGAGTGGAAAATTTCATCCTAAAATGTGTAATATTAATGATGCCAGGATAGTATCATTACATGGATGACTTCTTTTAAATTTCATGGAACTTTGACTACCATAAGGTCTCAGTGTATCAAAGGTGACATGTAATCTTGAAATCTTGATTTGTGGGAGATGCCACTAAGCCTTGAAAGCATGACACCCTTGCCAGCACTATCCCTACCCTCTCTGTCTCCAGGTCTGCCGCTGCACTGTACACACAGGGTTAGAGAAACCTGAAAAATCTGTCTTTGCTACAGAGGAAGTCAGCAATGAATAATTTAGGAGCTTCTTTTGTAAATATAAAACATTACCATGTATAGATTCAAAAAAGATATATGACACCCTAATTGGTAATACCAATTGGTATTACCAATTAGGGTGTCATATATTGCTTATAGTGTATGAATTTATTAGATTAAGAAATAGAGTATGTAATTATCCTTGCTGTCAGTGAACATTTTGTGAACTTTTAGTGATGATTTAATCAATGTATTACTTTTTACATATATAATTTGGATGTTATAGTTACTTAAGCCCTATAAGCAGAACAGATTCACTATCCCTTATTCCTTTGAGAATACAACTTGCTCTTGTTTCGGACATGAAAAGTGTTTCCATATAATAATTGTCAATTTTAGTTGATATTTGACTTGTACTAAGCATATTGTATAAATAAACATACTCAAAAACTAAGGTAACTGAAATCTGACAGAGGAAGACAAATACTGTATGATCTCATGTATATGTTGAATTTATTTTAAAAAATCATACAACAGAATGGGATAGTGGATAATAGCATCTGTGGGGTAGTGGGAAGGGAGTGATGCTAGTTATCATATACAAATGTCTAATTATATGATGAATAATTTCTGGTGATCTCATATTCAGCATGGTGGCTATAGTTAACAACACTGCATGATACACTTGAAAGTTGCTATAAGAGTACATCATAAATATTCTTAGCTCCCCAAAATTGTAATTTTGTGACATAATAGAGATGTTAACTAGCAGTGCTAATAATGGTAATCATTTCACAATATATAGGTGTGTTCAATCATCACATCATACACCTTAAGTTACATAGTAACATGTCAAATATATTTAAAAAGGTAAAAAGATAATACATTAAAAAATATCCAATCATTAAAATAAGTGTTTAAGGAGCTAATGTTGATACCTGTATTTTCCTTTTAATATTTAAGTGTACAAAATTACTTTTGCACATTTGCTAATTGCACGTATACAATTGCTAATTGAATTTTATCTGATTCAAACAGTCTGAGTTAGGCAACTATAAATATAAAAATATGTGAAATCAAGTGTTCTGTTTGAATGAATATTAACACTAAGCACTACTTGGATTTGGGATCACACATCATTTGAAATACAACCAACAAAGTAAACAAAATTCTGAATGAATTCAACTTCAGTCATGATGCAAGAATAAACACAATCCATGAATAACATATATATTATTTATAATATATATTATATAATATACTATATATAATACATGTAATATATTATATATGTACATTTGTCGGGAATACCTGAAAAATAGGATTTATGATTTGTAATCTGAATATTATTTATAAAATTTCTGTAGCTCAATATTGAAAACGGCTTAAATATATCTAAAGCTAAGCAAAATATTTTTATTTCAAAATCTTTGTCTTGGCAATCATAATGGACTAATACCTTTTTGACTTTCTAAGTCAGGGCAAAATTTTGTTTCTAATTACATTTTTTAGAAATAAAGTGCATTATTGTTTTCTAATTCATGCCAAGCCCAATAAAATATTATATAGGGGAATGCGTATTTCCAAACTAAAGTTATAAATAGAAAAGTGACTATCGAGGGAACAAAATACCCTTTCTTTGAGTTAAACTATCTTTTAAATGTTTTTAAGGAGTTTCCATATTACCAATATTTTCTTTATCTGATTCTCTTTAAAGGTATCAACTGATAAATTCAAAGTATTTGACTTTCCTATCCAAATATCTCAACAAAAGAATAATAGTAGTTTTAAAAGTTTAAATAGCAATTACATATTTTTCATTAAAGTAATTATGTAAATTAACCTTGATTTTTATGAAACCATTGAAATGATGATTTTGTGTATAGCAACATAGAAAATATTTCATAAGTCATAGCAGACCACCAAATAATAAATGTACCATATATTGTAGAATAACATTTAAATTAAGATATACAAAGGCATATTTGTAAGTCTAAGACAACTTACTTACAAATTGAACAGTCAAACCTTATTTTTACATAAAGAAGATAGATTTGTGTAACATGTGCTTCATATCTCAATGTGCTAACTTCCACCTAAGTGGAAAGATTTCCCTAATGGGGGCCTCCCCGGTGGCGCAGCGGTTAGGCGCTGCGCTGTGGAGCTGTCGGCAGCGGCGACGCGAGTTCGATGCCCGGCCGGGGAGAATCCCACATGGCGCGGCAGACCTCTCCTGCCTTGCCCGCTGCTCCCCTCAACAGTGTATTTCTGCTCTGCCTGTTCTGCTGCCCACTCTGTCTCTGGTGAGCCCTCTCACCGCCCCATGCCTCTGGCCTGTACCCCGACTTGTATATATAAATAAAAAATAAATCTTTAAAAAAAAAACAAAAAAAAAAAGATTTCCCTAATGACACAAGTCAATCACAGATAATTATAATATGATTTTATTAGGGGAAATCCTCTTTACAATATTATCATCAAATCAGTTGCCATAAATGTGTGTGGGGGGTGGGGGTAAGCAGGGCAAACCACTAATGCTAAATTTGGAGATCAAACTTCAGTGATAGTTATCAGAATGCAGAGCTTCCCCTGAGGACATAGCTCACAGGGAGGGAAGGTTGCATCTACAGGTTAAAAACTAGGCAAACTTTGCCAAATCCTGGAGATTTCAAAGCTACTCAAGGTCATGGAGTCCAAAGCATCTCAGATTGGCTTATTCAGCTCCTATATTTTGATTGCTTTCCCAGGTTTATTATCAGGGCCCTATTTTAGTTTTATTTTAAATTTGACCTCTCTGCATAGCTAGGCTTTTACCTGTCATTGGCTCAAGTGTCTGTTTATCAATGTCCTACATTACAAGTGACTCCTTTAATTGATAGGGTAAGAAATTTCCTTTCAGTTATACGTATTTCCCTATCAGTCAGGATCATTATAATATCAATATGTAGACCAATTGGTTTATTGTGTGTAGTAGAGAAAGAAGAGGATTTAGTAATTATGTCTTCACTTCTCCCACTTCTGTTTACAGTACAGGGTTTTCACACAGCCCTGGGATACTGCCTGTGAATATAGTAAGGTTAATAATTCTCTGTAAGTGAATGATTCTCCTTGAAATTTATTAGTGATTCCCCTTGGGTATCAGAACCAAGGTTCTGTCAAGAAGGGTGCAAGATAAGAAGTAAGGTGTCTGAGAAAGAAACTGCCAAGTTATAAGCCAATCTTTTGATCCTTTTGCCTTTCCTCCACCATCTCTCTCTATAGGCAGAGGCTGTTCTTCATGTGTCTAACCCAATGTGAAGTGAGCAGTCTCCTTCACTGGATCGTTGCCACTGATTACCCATTCAGAGTAATTGGTGACTAATTACTGCCTCAGCTGTTCTACCTCACATTGGAAAATAAAGTGTAACAAATATTAGAATCAAAATATGTCTGTGATCTGGTGTCATATAAACCTATCTGTGCAATATTTACCCAAAACAACATATTTCTAGTCAAATGATATCTATGATGAAATAGACATAAAATGCTTTGATTTCTGTAGCATGAAGTCATTTCTTTTTTCAAAAGCCTCTGCTTATTTTTCCATATATCAATAGAAGCCCATGCTTGTTCTCCTTTCTCTCTTCCAAAAGGGAAACTGGTTATAAGCAAACTCTAAGAAATCTAGAACACAAAGGTGAAAAATGTCATGATTAAAAAATAGTCCTTATAAACATAGAAAAGTATTATAGTTAACGGTTATGAGAGTATGCAATTATAGCAGATGTGAAATTTAGAATAGGAAATGTGTGAGTTTGGATATTGACTGTATCAGTTATGTCAAGATGGATAAAAGATTAAATATTTTCTGAGTCTCCATATCTTCCTTCATAAAACTTGAACAAAATATTCAGCCTGCAATTTGAACAACAGCATCTACCTTGAAAGAATTACTGATACTACATATAAAACACACTCTGGGCATTATAGAAAGCATCTCATGAAAGGGGGAGGAGTGGCATGCTGAACAGGTACCATTTTCCCCACCTCTAATGACATGCAGCAACCTTGGATTACAAGCCCTGATGGTCTATGATCAGACTTCCTGAGCTGGGAACTAGAGACAGAGCTGAGCAGCCTGTATATGGCAGATAGGTGGGCCAGTTGCTCTCTTGTTTCTGTACCCAAATAGCAGGTTTTGGAGAGCAAACTAGCACAATGCATTCTTACAATGGGAATAATTGTCATGAAGCTGTGAAGGCTAAGAGTGAAACTTTTACTTCAGTAAATGCTGTTTGAGAGTTACAAGTGTCTAGTGTTCATGCTGGTTCTGCTACTCCTCCGCCAATCAGATTAAGGCTTTATTTATGCATAAATTGTGCAAAACAAAAAAATTGACCCTATCTTAGTAGATGTGATTAGCACATGTTTCATTGCTCTAACCCCATCTATTTTGCTGTAGTTTTATGAGTATGTGAATCAAACAATATTCTTTTTTTGATCCTGATAAAAGATAGTTTGCATATGACTTCTCTTAAGCACATCTGGTAGCTAGAAAATATAACTTGGGGTTGCATTTCCCTCAAACAGATGTGATGTACTTACTGAAGAACCTCCTTTTCTGATATTGTCTAGTTCTCAAACACACTGTGTCTGGTATACAGGGTTCAACAAGGACAGGGAATGTAGATGATATAATTCTCATAACAAACTATACTCAAACCTGTTTTCTAACTATAGCAAACACTGCTTCTTTGTTTGCATAAGTTTTAACATTTTTCATGAAATGAAAGACATTGAAAAAAATACTAGTAATATATTTATGTGATTTTCCTGAAAGATAATACAATTGTCTCAGCACTCACAATGGGAAGCAGGGATATAGTGGTAAAGTCAGCTGTAGGTATCAAGCAAAATATGAAATTTATGTTCTATATAGAACTTCAATAGTTTTATATTGAGTGACTACTAATTGCCACACATTTTTGTAACCATTGATTATTTGGTCCACAGGTCAACAATGAAATTGTCAAAATGAGAAAGTAACCAAAAACAGAAGAGGGTGCACAGTATACAATATTTATTGAGACATTACCTTAATAATTCTCTGTTCTGATAATTAAAACTTTTATTCAGATTATAAAGATAGGGCAGATAATACATTCTAGGAATATATAGCAAGTCACTGTCAAACGAGATACATGACTACATGTCTGTGTGTTTCTATAAGTGTGCTATGCATTATAGAAATGTGTGGACAGATATCTGGAATTTATTCCAGTGCTAATATTCTAGGTATTGGTATCCATCCCTTCATCCCTTACACATGCATGTGCACTCATGTATACTTCCAAACATATATACTTAAGTATGTATGTGTATGTGTAAATATTTATATAGTAAACATATATCTTATCTAAGTTATATGTATTCACATAGTTGTTCAAAAGCATTATTTTTCATCACCTAACAACTTGCAGAGCTTAGTAATTTGCAAATATGTAATTCTGCTTGAAGAAATATTGATATCCTGTCTCCAGGATATGGGAGTAATAAAACTAAGGCTCTTTAAAATTTGACTACAAGTGGAGAGACAGGATTGACCTAGATTAGGCTTCACATGCTCATCTCATATACATTTTAAAGCTAGTTTTTAAAAAAGAAAAGAACACCTTCAAGCTTTTGGCAATGAAGCAGTCTGACAGTGGTGTAGTTCTCGTCAGTTACCATAGTGACCTGGTCTGAGAAAACAAAACTTTCACTGTCATGAATTCAGTAGTGACAGAAGAATCTCCAGGTGTCTTGTGACTTTCTTTTACATGTCATCACGTTATTTCCTTCCTTAGAGGTATGAAAGTGAATTTTGGGATGATAAGTTTGGAATTAACTTGAAATTGGAGATGAAAGTATTAACATTTTCAAATTTGGTTTTATTAGAAAGAACTGATAATTAAAGTGGTAGCACAAACCTTCTCAAAGATACCAATTAGTTTAGTCCATGAGTGTACGCACAAAACTGTCCAAGTATTAAACAAGTATTATTTTGAAGAAAATTAGTGTCTCTGGTCATGCTTCAAGATACTAAACAGGTTCTTCATAAGTTTGGGCACATATGCACGATTGGAAAGAATATGAACAACACCTGGAATTCAGACATGGACATGCATTGACAACCAACTGAAGGGAAGTTGATAGAGAACCGATTGTAGGACAATGAAGAAATTTTAAAAGAAAATCACCATAGGAGCAGAATAAATATTGTTAGGTTTCATGGAATCACGAAAATATGAAGACTTCACCTTCAGACTCTGAGCACTGGGCTGTTAGGTGGAGTCATGTGCCCTTGAAGGAGTCATTCACTCTGAGGAGTAAAGAGCGAAGGGGAGTGTGCAGTGGGAGCAATGGGTTGAGTGGGTTAACATGGGAATGGTGAATGATGAATGGGAATTGGTGATGGGTGTGGTGTGGTGTATACACACTTTGGGTTTTGAAGCTATGCTCCTGAAACGTAAATAGTATTGTATGCCAATGGTATGCCAATTTAAAAAAAAAAAAAGGAGAATTCTACTTTGAATGTGACTCCACACCTACCCTAGGACTCTGAGAACAAATGCTAGGAAAAAGTTAAAGTGTCAACATTTATTTAGAGTGATCAAGCTGAAAAGATCCAGGATGTGAGAAGGAAAAAAAAAATTGAAGTTAGTATCTTTCCAATCTGACCTTAGGGTCACCAGAAATATGGCTGGTCACTCAATCTTACCCGATATCTTCAGATAATATTAATAAATTTATTGCATCTCAAACAGTCTGTGTGGGCAAGAATAGCCAGACAATTTATTTTCTAACTTCCTCCTCTTTTCCCTTCATTGATCAAATATTATCCAATGGAGCATTTACTCAACCACACAAAGGAAAATCACATCCTGTGTTTGTTTTTGTTTGAATGTCATTTTATATCTCATGTGAGTGCTGAAATTGATTTGGCTTCTGATATAATAGGTGTAAAGGAACTCTATCCTAATCCTTGTTTTGACTCTGAGAGAGTCTAAATATTAAAGATATAGGTATCTTGTGACTTCCTAAAATAACTTAAAGAGAACCACTGCTTCAGCATTTGGCCTCAGTAATATTTTATATTACCAAAATTGCCTTCATCACTCACTCTGTATTTTACTAGATGATCCAAACCATCATGAGAGATGCAGATATTCATTTACCTTGAGCATGTTGCCCGTTCACCATTATCACTAGACAAGTACTAGAAGAAAATGTAATAAGCTCCTGTTTTGCAAACATATTGCATTCCCTCAATAATACATACATAACCCTGTCCTCTGCTAGTTATCAGAGTTGATGGCATGAGTCAACAGTAAAACTGCTTTTGTGTTTCCTGTCCTGGTAGTATGAGGAGTCTAATGTGGGCAGGTATTAAGTATAGCTCCCAGTTCATTTAAACCATTCAGTAAACTATGATAGAAGTATTTAACTCTTGGGAATGTGGAATTCAAATGTAGCAAAGCATGCATTTGCAGAAATGGAAAACACATTCCACAATAAATAAATGAGAGTGAGATAAGAAAGGTTCACTCTATTTCATTCCTCGATTCCTAAATTTAGGGGGAAATAACATGTAAGATTGTCCATTCTGACTTTATCCTAACACTTTAAAATGATTTGTTCAAATTGAATGTTTAGTCATTTGTGCTCTTCCCTCCCCTGTTTTAACTCCTGTCCCTTCTCATCCCTTTCTGTATATCCATGGTTTGAATAATCCAGTCCATCTGAATTTTTGAGAGTTTCATCTGTGCTAGATGATCTCTGCTTGACATTATTTGAGAAACAGAAATATCTCTGCTTGACGTTGTTTGAGAAACATAAATACCTACAATTGCATTTCCTTAGCTTCATTCATGTAATCCTATCCAAGCCCCAGGTCTCAGATTAACCAGCTGGGTTATTGTCCATTTCTTAGGAATCAAAGCTTATTTATGTTAGCTTCCTTCTCTCTCCATGTTGTGTGAACAAACATTCTGATAATAAATCTGTTTTTTTTTTTTTTTTTTTATATTTCCCTTTGCTTATGTCTTCATGGCCAACTTACATAGGAGCAGTAATGTAGCAGCTATTTATGTCCAGTTACTCATATATTCATACCAACCTCTCCATAAAGATTAACATCCTCTATCATCTTATTGTTGATACTTTCTATGAGGCTATAAGTGTAGTATTGTTGGTAAAAGAGGACAATTGCTCTTGATTATTAGACAACTGCTTCTTGTCTTCTGCATTTGAGCAGATCAATTTCTGACTGTAACACTACCAACAAATTGTTGCTTTGTCTCCCTGACCTTAACCATTGGGGGATTGGGTGACACATAATTCATGACAATAAGCAGTGTTTGCATATTAAATTAGTATACTATTATAAAAAAAAAATCATTCTCAGGGCCCCCCTGGTGGTGCAGTGGTTAGGTGCTGCACTGTGGAGCTGTTGGCAGCAGCAATGCGAGTTCGACGCCCCGGCCAGGGAGATTCCCACATGGCGTGGCAGACCTCTCCTGCCTCACTCCTGCTCCCCACTCTCTCTGGTGAACCCTCTCTCTGCCCCACGCCTCTGGCCTGTACCCTAGCTTGTATGCATAAATAAATAAATCATTCTCCACATGGATACCAATGACTCTGAGTAAAAGCGAAAATAGTTTTCTTTAGAGGAGATGACCTTGTTTCACATCTCTATGTCTATTCTGTGATATTCTGAATCCACAATTTATTATTATTCATCATAGGTTTCTCTAGCAAGATTGAATTTATTGAATCTTAAATCCCAAGCGACTTAATGCCTTTTCCCAAAGTCTGAAGATTCATGACTAGCCTCCACTGTGCCACACTTGAAACTGATAACCTGTGGATTCAACCAAGAAATGGAGTTGAAGAGTATAATAAATCCCAAATACATTGCTTCTTTCTTAGTGAAAAAAATACAAAGTGCAACCACTTGCCTTACAGCTTAGAGGTGAGAGCATATTATATTCCAGACCACAAGCTTCCCCCAAATTTCATGGGCCCTGATGTATTTCTAGGATTATTTTTCCCTCATACCTCTGCCATATCTGTGTCTTTCTATGATGTTCGTGGAATTTACAACTTTCTGTTCAACACGTTTGCTTAGTATTATTCATTAATATAAATGGGCCAGCACAAAACATTCTACTGAATGACAAAAAGTCGAGCCCTCTATAGTTCCAGATAACTGACTTTTGTTAGGTAGCTTTCCTTGCCAATAACTGTAGATTGCTTTTCTTCATCTAATAATGAAGATTGAGAGTTTTTCATCTATAAATAGCCTCCTTCCACATAACAATGTTTGTATCAGGCAACTCTAATAAAAATACTATATTTAGCAAACTGATTAAAATTTTGGCCAGTATCTATGTTTACACATTATTCACTATGATTCTTATCTCTAGGGCTTTTATTTTTGCAAGTTTTTCATTCTTTGTAGAAATCAAATAAGAAAATGAATGAAGAGACTGTGGTGATCATTATGCAATGTTCACATTTTGTTTATGTTGAAATCTTTGTTTCTAGGGTCTCATCAAGTGAGTATTATGAAGAAGGAGAGAGAAGTTCTAGCTATCATACCATGCCAGGGTGAAAGCCTGTTGATATCTGAACACTTTACCTTTCACCTGTAATTCAATGCAAGTAAATATAGGTGAAAACTTAACACAATTATGATACCATGCTTGTCAGAGATTTTTACCCCCACAGTTAACACAAATTTCATTAAAAAAAAAAAAAAGAAGAAGAGGGGCCTCCCTGGTGGCACAGCAGTTGAGCGCTGTGCTGTGGAGCTGTCGGCAGCAAGCGCACAATGCGAGTTCGACGCCCAGCCTGGGAGAATCCCACATGGTGCGGCAGACCTCTCCTGCCTCGCCCGCTGCTCCCCTCAGCAGTGTATTTCTGATCTGCCTGTTCTGCTCCCCGCTCTGTCTCTGGTGAACCCTCTCGCTTGCCCCCACGCTTCTGGCCTGTACCCAGGCTTGTATGTATAAATAAATAAATCTTTAAAAAAAAAAGAAGGGACTTATTTGGCTGCTCAACAGAAATCTTTCTATGCATAGTAGAATGTCAGTGTCCCATTATTAAAAAGTGTATGGTGATTTACTCTGTCTTACCAGAGAACTTTCCCAAGTGGAGGCATTTGGAATAGAAAGAATATGAACATATAAAGACTTTTATAACTCTATACATTGAAAAACACATTTGAAGCCAGAAGTTTCATACTGTTCTCTATGGAACCTCTGGAACCCCAGCCAACCCTTCTGTGACTGTGGGTGAGAGTAGCAGCAGGAGGAATAATAAGTGCTCTCAGATGTCCAATCACATTTTGAAATTGAGCAGCTTCAATGTGTCTGCTTTGAACATCAAACATTTTTGTCAGATTTTATCTAAAAGAAAGTGTGGTTTTTGTTAATGTTTTTTAAACCACTGATCTGATCCACCTTTTTAATGTTCACTTTGGGCAATAATACATTTATTCTGATCTAACTTTGAAAGCTTATATATCATAAAATATAATATATCTAATATTGCCACATACTAAATACTTCCTTTAAAAAAACTGTAATAACACACTACTTCCTTCTTTATCTGTATCTTTTGGAAAATAAAAAGCTAACCAGTTAAATAAATTATTCCAAGTACTTGGGATATTACTGATATTACCTTTGCCTCCAACAATATTCTATTGGTGAAATGAAAGCTCTGGTTATGTGATTTTTATATTTTAGTATATATCATGGTTCATTTGGAAATAGATGGCATCAAGTTTCACAGTACATAAACTTTTTCTGAATGAAAATAAATTCTGTAGTTTTTCTAGGAAATGCTTTTAATGTAATAAGTTATAAATGATAGATATTCAAGTATGTTTCATTGTAATCTAATGACATAAAAACATGTTTTATAAAGAAAAACTGGACTTAAATTTAAGGAGGAAGACATGGAAATAATCATTACATTTGAATACTTGCTCATATACAGCACACATTTCAAAACTCAGTGATATATTCTCCTATCAAAGATAGGCATCACAATCTCTCTAAAATGAAGCAATATATGGATAATATTGAATGCAAATAAGACTGATAGAACAGATTAGAAGTATATTTCACTGAATTAACAATAGGACTAGAGAAAAATCTTCCAAATTAGACAGTGACGCAAGTAACCAACTCCAAAGCTAAGATTAAAAAAAAAAGTAGAATTGAAAGCTTTGCAGGAGCAAAATTGCAATGGGCAGAACAACAAATAGAATCTGACATTATGACTTTCTGTGGCCTAGATGTCTGTGACTGGAGATATCAAAAGATAGACAAAGTCTAGGAGAAAGAATAAAATAACTAAGCTTGGAATTGCTGGAAAGCAAATACTTTTGGAACAAAATCAGTTAACATGGCTGAGTGCCATGGTGATTTGCTATTGTCTTTCAAAATCTTCTCTTGGTAGAAAAGTTGAGAGGAAAAGTAACTGAACTGAAAGTCAAATGTCACTTAAAGTTTCAGTTTTAACTTTATGACAAATAGCCTAGCTATGTAACCTTGGGAAAATCACTTAACTTCTTTAGCCTGAGCATTCTCAGTACAAAATAAAAATGTTGGGCAAAATTGTGAAGGTCTTTTCTGTTTTAATGTATCATCGTTTAAACACATTTTTGATATTTTAAGCAATGTAGAAATAGGCTAGGTTTGATTTTAGTTTGATGATATGTTAAGAATTCCTTCTTAATTTTTTTTTTTTCTTCTCAGTGTTCTCGTTCATCAGTTGTGACTAATAAAACTACCTACCTCACAGGTTCATTGTAAGGGAACAATTAAATCATCAAAGGTATTTTCCACAATGTCTATAGGAAAAGTGTTCAACATCAGTAAAGGTTGATTAAAAAAATGCTAATATAACTTAAGCTTCAAGATCTTTATATCCTCCGGTACCGTCTAATGCCCTGCATCTGATTTAGAATTAAAATATACTTTTAGGAGAACCCTGATCACTGAATAAGCTAGTAAGCCTCACAGAACTAAAATCAAATGTTACTTTTTAGTATATATTTTCAAATTAATGCTGGAAATGTAGTTTTTTTAATTAGTTACAAAAATATTGTGATTTGAACTTTGTATTGTTAAATAATCAAATGTATCATATTAATTGGAACATAAGGAGAGTATGTAGCTTGTAAAGTTATTATAAAATTGACACTGACTTCATGGATGTCATATTTTAAAGGAAATTCATGAGTTGGCTAAGAAAGTTGGTCAGCAGGGTTACCAAATGAATCTTCTCTTCACTATTAGGTTGTGGTTATAACTGGGAAAATACACCACTAGGAAGGAAAGACCCCTCGCCTGTAGTAGACAGTGAAAAATGTCAAGTCGTTCTAATGAGCTACATTTCAGAGGAGAAAGGAAACATATTCATCATTGAGTTTAAAGCTAACAATTCTGTCCAATCTCTTACTGCTGAATTACAGTACTTGTGATGAAAGATAAAAGTAAGCTCCTTATGCTCTTAAATTTCTGCTCCTCTTCCATCTGAAAACTTCTTTAAGCAGAATTCATATTGCTCAGATAAAGAAGGTACAGATGGAAAGGCAGATCTGGGAAATACTTAGGTAAAGCAAAACTGCTATAAGGCAGTCATTGCTGGGAGGATTCTGACCGCCCCCTCCCCACCACTTGTTAGAGATATAACTATGAAAGGATTTAAATTCCTTGGGCCTTAGGGTTTCTGTTTTTTGCTTTTCTGTTAATCTGTGAAAATAATTCCTACTTTTCTTATTTCAGACTATTTGCTGTCAATATCAGATGAAACTGTGTGGGCCACACTGTTTTGTAAGAATCTCTACAAATAAAAGTTAAATTGTCACTGTAGAACAATTTAAAACTTACCATCTCACGTCTTTTATTGGCAGCGATTTATCTTCTAATAATAGCATTTAAAAACTTCCCTCTTTTAAATAATCACTATAATGAGATATGAAAACCTAAGCATCTTGGATAATTTCATAAAATTAGTTTATAATATACTATACAAATCATTTATTAGTAGTAGCTCTGTGACTAGTTGTGTGATCTTGGGGAAGTTATTTAAATTGACTGATTTCATTTCTTTGTCTGTAAATCTGGCTTTAAAAATGGTGGTAGATATTCAGGATAGATTTCTAAATTTTAGTGTCTCTTGTAGAGTAGATGCAATATAAGATTTCTGTGTTATTTTCATGATGGTCTATAATGTCAAATGTTGTATTTAAAGTACAGCAAAAATTCTATTCATAATGCAAATTAAAAAAGAATATAAATATCCACAGTTCCAAATTAAGTGTTTCTGTAAGAGTGGATTCTAAAATTACACCCTGTCCCACCTAATAAAGGGTAGAGTTGAGCATCAAGGGGAAGCTAAAAAGACTTGGGAGTGAAGGCTTGAAGGAGACAGTTGGAGCAGAGAGACACGTGAAGAAAAAGCTGCACTTGCTTCTCTGCCTTGGACTTACCCTGGTGACTTGGGGACATGGACGGAGACCCGGGAAGAGACATGGATGAGAGACCTATGGGGAGCCTTTATCTTGACTTGTGTTTTGATTTTGTCTCTTTAAAATTTATTTATTTATGCAAGAACTGGGGTGTAGGTCAGAGGTGTGGATGTTGAGAGGATTCACCAGAGACAGAATGTGAGCGGAACAGACGTATCAACTGAGATACACTGCTGAGGGGAGCAGTAGGCGAGACAGGAGAGGTCTGCTGTGGCATGCGGGTTAGCTCCCTGGCTGATGATTGAACTCATTCTGCAGTGGCTGGTGATAGTTTGATGGTACTGAGACTTTAACACCTGTGCCACCAGGGACACCCTGATTTTGTCTTTTATGTCCAAATTTGCCTGGCCCCTTCTGCCAAGTTTACTATGGTTTCCTGCTAGAAGGTAACTTAGACTTGTGGCAAGCTTTTGGTCTGCAGGAGCTCTGCTTTGGGCCAAACCTGTTTGGCTGGGCATTTACACATAAGAGGATAAGTAACTTTGGGTGTTTCATTGGGAAACTATTATTTTTTCTTCATTTATCTATGCGCATTAATTTTACTAGAGTTATTTTCCATTGAAGTTCTTATGCACTAAAAATTCTTATGCACTACTTTGTCTTTATGTGGCAGATGGCAGAACCCACTTACAGTGTACATGTTTGGGGGGCCGAGGACACCCTTCAGTCTGTATGCTAACATTTTCACTTTGTTTCTTCCATTTCTTATTTATATCCTTGATTATTTTGATGATATCACAATCTAATAGTTTATATATATATTTTAACTTTATGTTATAAACATTTCTATATTTCCTCTTAATATTCACATCTACATTTAATGTTTATAACATTTAGTTACTGGGTATGTCATCCCAAAATGGGGTCAACTGCCATGGCCCCAGGAATGGGCACCATTTCCCCTACCACCACCTCCATGCTACCAACATATTAGCTGCCTTGGGTTACAAGGTACTCCGGGTTTCCCAGAGTACGTGAAACAGACATTCTGAATGGGGGGCACCTGGGAAGGAGGAAGATGTGAAGATGATATATATTGGAGGTGGAAGAAAGGAGGAAGGAGGGGCATGTGGAGAGGAGAGTCTGCTCTTTTCCTTGGTCATGGCAATTTTAGTATTTTGGCAAAGAAAACGATCACCATTATCTTGACTTTGTAGTGCGGTACATGGTACATTTTTAATTTGGGTCTCTCCTCTCCCAGCTATCTGGGACCCATTTCCTGTGGTCATTGTGGTAGGTGTCTTAGATTCATGGCATATCCATGAGAAGAATCACTATTAATAGCATATAGAGAATTACAAAATGTATTTCTTAAATAATGACTTGATAGTTGACATCACTCCTTAGTCACAGACTAAGAATGGATATTGTGTCAACAGGGATGAAAATAATATGAATCTCCTAAAACATTTCCATCAGAGCTCTGGGGTGACCAAGTGGGTTGTTCATAAGTAGTTATATGTTGAAAATAATCTTTTTTCTGAGCAGTAGTTCTCAATAATGGGATTAAAATATTCAGTAAACCATGTTATAATCCAGGCTTTGTTATTTCACTTAGGGTGAAGACAGAGTAGATTTAGAATCATTGTTATGGGTCCTAGGATTTTCAAAATGGTAAATGGGCACTGACTTCAAGTTTAAAAAACAAATGGTGTTTTACCCCTAAAAAGAGAGTAAGTCTGTTGAAATTCTGAAGCCAGGTATTGACTGTTCTTTAGCTGTAACACTTCTAGATGACATCTTCCAATGAACAGCTGTTTTGTCTGCATTAGA